>JAMXBD010001685.1:0-311342 GCA_024138025.1 Combretum micranthum
TTGTGTAATTTTTCAAAATTAATTTGTGTAATAATATGTGACAATTTTGCATGGGAAAAGAAAATGGTAATGAGTAAAGTGTAAGATGTAAGAGTAGGAGCATATGGCTTGTGAGTGTAAGTAGGTAAGGGCTTATACTTGTAAATAGTAATGAATAGATTAGACAATTAAATTACCGTTAGTAAAGAAAATACGATAAAAAGGCTATAACTATAATTTTTATAAACCGAAAAATTATAATAAATATATTTTTGAATTCCTTATTAAATTCCGATCTTAAAGAGTATTACAGAATATTTTTCTAATTTCAAGTCCCGGGCCCGATTTTTCGGAACGTCCCGGTTAGGTTAGAAAAAGATAATTTCTTGAAAACTGATCTTTTTATGTTTCGATATATTCTTTAGAACTATAATCTAGATCAACTTTCTCTCAAAAGTTCTATGGTTTTATTCTCGGTGAAGCCGGACTTAAGGTTTCTAGGTTTTTTCTAACCCTAGCTATTCCGGTTTAAGGTTTCGGTTTCGATTTAGTTCTCGAAGTCAAGCTTGGTTTACAAAGAAAGTTGGGTCTTACAATTCCCCATTGACTAGTGGTTAGCATATCTTATTTCATATAAGATGAATTCTATAGTTATGAGTTGATATGTAGGGTTTTGTGTCTATGCAATTAAGTATCGATAGACTTTTTTATCAATATACCTAAGATTATTTATAATTATTACATATAAGATTTCAATTGAGTATTAGTAGTATATTTAGGTTTTAAGCTCGATACCGAGTCCAATCAGATATAATTCATGCCTCGCAATTTATCTTAAAGCAATCGTTTAACAACAAATAAACTACATAAGTGAATTGATTCATTTAAATTTAAAAAATTCATTTTATTTACTTATCGATCCTTAAAAAAGGAAAATTTTCGAGGTTTACAAACTGAAATTAAAGTTGTGGGACAACTTGTCACTATGTTAAAGAAGGATGCAATGCAGCATAAGTAGTTCGTGAAGATAGCTTGTAATTGTTATTGTTCGAATATTTGAAATCTTGGACTTCATATATGTTGTTTTCCAATAGCTAGATTTGGATAGGAAATATATCATCTCTTGAACATTGAAAACACCCAATATCTTTCTCATTTTAGATAATGTTTATTTTCAAACCTTCTTTGAAAAATTGAAACTTGACTTGTTGTGAGTTTCCTCCACATGTCTTGATAAATTTCTTATTTTTTCCTTTAAATCTTAACCAATAAACTCAAGATAATAACCAACCTGATCTATCTTCATAAAATTTGCAAGTAAATCCCTTATTTTTAGCACAATATCTTCTCTTTGAGCATTGTAATGATACATGATTGTTTTCTTGTCCTTTCCTTCACAAAAAACTAATCCAAAGCTTCTACAAAACCTTTAAATGTCTTGGATTAAATATTCTTAACATCACTTGAATTAACAAAATGAAATTTGCAAAGAACTAACTTGAAGAAATATTTTTAAAGTTTATTATTACTTGTATAAAAAGATCAATCCCCTTGGATAATGTCTAACTTTTAGTGGAACATGATGAATATACTACTCAAATGTATTCGTCCTTGAAGCTGGACTTCAATGAACCGAAAAAACTTCATTGAATCAATTTTCATGCATTTTGTACATTCTCAGATCGTTCAAAAATTATGTAGGTGCTAAGGTTTCCTCTTGAATTCACTTAGATTGAATTCTTCCAGAACCTTCTAAGGTTTGCTCTTCTTGTCTTGAATGCTTGAAGCTACTTGATTATTGTCATGCCCCAAAGGATACCATAAATGTAACAGTCCGCCACATGCTAAAGAGACTTAAAATTACTACCATAGTTATTCAAAAGTCTTATATTAGATGCAAGGTGTTCTCTTGCGACAATAGAATACATAGGCAGTTGGAGATAGATAGTTCAACTTGATAGTATAAGCATAAAAACAGAAACCATAGATATCTCAGGATTAGTTACAAGATACTAAGGGACATTCCCCTACTGAATAAAAAGTCCAGATATTAGCTTTTAATAACATTCCAAGTGTTTAAAGTTTACTATGAAAGACTATACAAAGCTAATCATAAACTTTTAAGGGAAACTCCTAACTTCGCATTACTTGATTTGGCCAGGTCTGGGGACGCAACCATACGTACGGAAACTGCATAAAAGAAAAAAAACCATGGGGGTATAAGCTACGCTAGCTTAGTGAGTTTCACTTCCAAATTAAATACTTCAACAAGCAATATGGCAAGCAAGTTATATTAACAATCATATGAAATGCACAAGCACATGAGCATACAATACATAAAACTTTCTGAGAGTCCTATGTTGAATGGATTTACGCCCTCCATATGGGGTTAGGTGTTTCAGGCTCATACGACCATAGAGTTCAATTTTTCTCATTTATATAGTGGTTGATTCAGGTGCCCACCCACCTACTGTTTATGTAGTTAATTCAAATGCCTACACCACTTCCATTTTAATTCAGGCCATTCCATGCCAACATTCGAGTTTTTAGGCCCACTCATTGCTAGCTATTATGCCTTCTTCCCACAACGATATAATAACAAATGTAATGAGACTCCATGTAAACCCCAATTTTTGGAATCGATTTAGCTTAAAACCCTAATCCTAAAGTCAACCAAAACCCTAAGGTCAACAAAACCCTAGTAAGACATAATGGTTTAAGTTCGGCAATCCTGAATAAGCCCCGAGAAAATTAAGTAAGAGTTTAGTATGTAGAATAGTGCGTAATTACCTAAGGAAGCTTAAAAAGATCAGATTAGTGAAACCGCAAATCGTTTTGAACCCAAACGGATACAATTCTTGAAAAAAATGTCTCGGGACTCAAAATAGTAAAAATATTCCGAATATACCGTTAGACTCAAGAAATATAAGGTTTTCAAAAATATCAGTTTTGTAATTTTTCGATAAGTAAAAATAACAGATATCGCAATTATATGCATATTTTTTTACTACTGGTACTTTATTAGTCATATCTACTTTACATTACACTATTCACTACTATTCTACACTATTCTTTTCTCTCTAATTTTTCTTATAACCTACTTTAATAACCTATAACCTTTACTTTTACCTTTCCATAACTTTATTTCACATCTACCTTACTTATTACTTCATTAAATCAACAAAAATACAAAATAAAATCTCTCCTCTCCCTCTTTCAGCATGGCGCCTGCACCCACCCCCCCCCCCCCTACCTTCTCTCCCTTCATCTCTCTCATTTTTTTTTTTATTTTATTTAAATCACTCTATAATCACTCCACATTTTCCTATAAATACCCCTCTTCTTTCACTTCTTTCACACAATTACTACTCACAAATTTCACTACAAAAACTCTCTCAAACCTCTCAAACCTCTCCAATACCTCTCAAAACTCTCTCAAAATAATCGCAAACCATTTCTACTTACATAAAACCCATAACCACATAACACTTCAAGAACCTTCTTTAGGTAAACTTTTTTTATATTTTCTTCTTCTCATGTCATGTAACTTTACATGACCATGGTGTGAGTTTCCAAAAAATAATATGGAAGCTACACTATGTTCATGTATTGTTCTTGTTCATGAAAATCCATATATGTTTATCTTGATTTACTTTCTCGTATTATTATTATATCAAAGTATTATTATGTATCTATATGTATACATATCCTTTAGAGCATATAAGCTCACTTGCAATTTATTTATTTCCATGCAAATTAATTTATTTATTCCTTCCATTGCAATTTATTTATTTCTTGTTATTTTAAGACTAGTCTCTAGTCTTAGACTTGTCCTCATCAAGTTAAAACAAATTTTTCTTTCTTTCATTTTTTTTTTTTTTGGACTAGTCTACTTCTTAGTCCAGGAGCCTTGAAGAAGCTAAGACTCCAATACTTGACTTTATTTATTATTTATGTTATTTTTGCTTGCTATTATTTCTCATAAATTATGCCATTAAATTGTTGTCCAAATTTTTCAAGCTCTGAAAATATTTGATAAAAAGGAGATTTTATCACTTAGGAATAAGTTTATATGAAATATAAATCATGGTTTAACAAAAATAAAGTCATTCATTTCCAAGTTATAAGAAGAACATTACAATTTTAGAAGCTACTTTTGCTTTGAAAAGCTTTTTAAATCATTTCAATATCACTTTGTTTTTAAAAGAAAATAATTTTGATACAAAATGATTTCTATGAAAACATAATAAAAGGAAACCTTATGAGAAAGGAATGAGAATTTTCAAATTAAGATCTTTTCAAATAAATAGTCAAAGAAAAATGACATAGAAAATAAATAGGAAAAGTAGCACTAATATAGAGAATTTAGAAAAGAAGAAAATTACTTTTCGAAAAGTCATCTAGGAAAAAATAATAAGTCAAACATAAAGTAATTATTTGAAAACAAAGAATCAAAGTATTCATTTCAAAATATTTATAAAATGAATTTCTTGCAAATAGTTTTCTAAAAATTGACATTGTTTTACTCAAGAAACATGGTTGGACAACACACTTTTGAGCATGAATAAATATGAGCTAAGTAGCTATAAAAAAGAGATTTTTTTTCAACTATATAGATAACTAAGTATTTATCAAACAAAATTTGAATAATTTAAAGTTTGAAATAAAATTATTTTTGGGATAGAAAAAAATTCGCGGTGAATTTGATCACCACTGTTTCAAGGCCTAAATAGTTTAGTTTGATAAAAATAGTTTTATAAATGGATATATCTTTTCAAGTAGGTAGAAATCGGTATATTATATGCGCGATTCCGAGTTAAAATGACCAAGTTATGACCATTTTAAATTGGAATTCTCCTTTATACGAACTTTAACGTTCTTATGACATTGTTTTATCAAAATTCAAGAAAATCATCAATAAATACTCATTTTGGGTATTTTCTTTGACTAGGTGATTCCGAAAAAGGATACCTATACCCCGAGAACTATTTTGATTAAGTGGATTGTGAGAGCAACTCATCCGTTTAGAAGAATTATCGACATGGCATCGTGAGTTTATTTCTTAAAATACTTTACTTGAATGTGCTTGTAATCTAGTCACATTAGAATTAAGAAAACACAAATAGATATGTATGTAAGATAATTTTTTGAAAGGACCCTAAGAATATCGAGGCCGAAAATTGATTTAATATTTGTTTTAGTATAAACTTGATTTGTATGAGATTCTATGATTACCTTAAATTTGATAATAATGATGATATGATATCATAAATAAATTGATTCATGCATACCATGAAGTGAGTCACATTGCATTGGGTTATTATCCTTGGTGAGAAGGATTGTAGCTCAGGTTGAAAGCAACACTTGGTGGAGTGACCGAAAGTGATTGCTTGGCGACAGGGAGGAAATGCTTGGCAGAAAGTCCGAAGCAAGGCTCATTTCAAGTAGACTTAATGGCTTGCGATATTGATCGAAAGCACAAATCTTCTTAACTAAAACTACTTGTTTTGAGGTTACGTATCACCAAACCCCGAATGGAAGGCATAAATCCATTCAACATATAGTTCCCGGAAAACTATATGTCTTGTTTGCCTACATGTATGTTGAATTTCATTTGTCTGCTTAAATAACTTGTTTGAATTCCATTACACAAGAAGTTATTTATGGAAATAGTTCTCACTAAGCCTATTAGCTTATACCCCTATAGATATGAGGCCACGTTGACCCTGTAGCCAGGTATTTTCCTTTTGGTTAAGGAATCTCTAGATGTATCTTAGTGATGGATAAGATGAAGAAGTATTCTTGTAATAGATTTGTGAATGGGGAATACCCCTAAGTTTTGTAAGATTATTGATGAAATAACCATAAAATTTCCCATTTATATTTCATATGTATGTTATAGAATTTATATATATGCTTTTGATATATGTTGAGTGTAAATTGTGTTCATGATGCATTATGTGTTTTATTATTGTGTTAAATATTCAAATACTCTAGAATTTATTAAATATTTAGTTCATAAAATTTAAATTGTATTAACATGTAAGAATTATATTTGGAATGCATTAAAATGAGTAAATAGATCCATGCATGTAAGCCTCATGGTAGCATAATTCTTATACCTTAAAGGAGCTAAAAACAAGGTTATTTAACTAAAGACAAATTTATTAATTAGCCTTTGATAAGTCATTAATTTCCCTTAATTCCTTATGCCTCAAAAGTCAAACCTTAAGATAATATCAACTTTATTATTGCAAAATTCGTGCACAAATGTCAGACCACCAAAACAAGTCTTCAAAAGTTTCAAAACCCCATCTTCTTCTTCTCTAAAGCTCCCTCATTGATCTATATAGATAAGCCTCTCATTTTCTAAATTTTCCACCATCAAAAGCATGCTAGAGGATCACAAAATCAAGGTCTAAAGTTCTAGTGGTAAGTATGTGTCTTATGTCTTCAAAATGTGCAAGTTTATTGTTTTTTTTTAGCAATAGACTTTAAGCTTAAATTGTGTTTGATGGCTTATATACCTTGTTAGTTGTATAAGGAGTGTTATGTTGCTATAGGAGTTAGTGGTATGTGTAATATAAGGGATTGGAAGTGTTGAAAAATGCATATGGTTGATGACTAAGTGTTGGGTGTAGAAAGTTGGGGGTTGAAGTGTGAATTGTGAATGATGATTTGGGATAAAGAATTTGATGTTGTGAGTTGGAATTTATGTTGTTTAAATAATGTAATGATCATATAACAAGATCTAGAAAGTTCGGATTAAGTTTGGGAATTCTTGGGAAATGAACAAGTTGTAATAAAACAAGGGAAAATAAAAATCATTTTCGTATAGGTTAGATTTTGAATGTACGCCGGCACCTGGGAATTCAACGCCACCGGCTTAGAGGCAGCGTTGGATTCAAATTTCTTAAGGCTGGCTAAACGCCGCCGGCTTTCGCTGGAAAAGTCAGCCAGCATTCTTCCCTTCATATTGTACACTTGCAGCGGGAATCAAGGCCGCCGGCGTATGTGTCAAAGCTGCCCGCGTATCTGGGTACGCGGACGGCTTAGACCTCTCTGGACGTTTTGAAAATTTTTGGTTTTGGATTCTACGTCGGCTCAAGGCCGCCGGCGTAGGATAAAAAGGCTGACGGCGTACCCTTGAACACTGCCAGCGTTGGCAGTGTTGATTTTCAGAGTATTGAACATCGGCTCAACGCCGCCGGCGTTGGGTACCGACGTATCCCCTGTGTTTTTGAATTTTAAAAACTTTTTTCAAAATTTTCCGAAGTTTGACATATGATCAATTACGTATTTATTAAGTGTTCTATGATATAATAGGATGCTTAAATGCTTTATTATGACTTTGTATTAATTTATTTATATTTTCAATTAGTTAATTAGTGTTTAAACTAAGTGTGAGTTTGTAATTACTTCTTTTACAGTGAGTGATCCTCTTTCGGTTATTTCCATTGATTCTCGAGCTAGTATAGGTACGCAGTGACTTGCTTGTATACTTGTTAGGATAGGCATACTTAAATTTGATATAAGTTTTAAATGACTTAAGTATTGCTTGAATTGTTTGTGTTTTCACCATTGAATCCGGTCCGAGGAGCGGTAACTTATCATGATGCAATGATATATTCGTATAGGCGCTTAGGCCAATAGTCATGATGCAATGACTAGGCTCGGTGGATAATCGATAGGAAATGTAGTAACTGAGCAACATTTACTTATTCTTGAAAAGAAATAGTATAATTTAATTCAATGTTTATGGGAGCATGTGAATTAATTTATATTATGGATTGAGTTAAGTGAAGTCGGGCAACGGCTATATAACCTATATGAGATTATTCTTTTCAGTGTAACGTTATCTAAGAGATATAGATATTCGGGCTATCTATATCAACCCCCTGAGCATCGTGAGCGTTACTCAGGATCCCTAGAATCCCATGGCTTGTTCCGGAGTTTGAATACTCCAATGATGATTTGATCACTGATTTCTAATGAAAGTTAAATAAAACATTAATGTTGCATTGCATTAGTTTAGGTATGACTGTCACTACGCTTTTGAGTTGTTGTTGCTGTGTACTGGGTCTTTGGCTCATTGATGCTATATTTCAGGTGATGACGATTGTTATAACGATATGGGCTATGGGTCGGATTGGGAGAAGTTTATGGATGAGTGGGGCGAGTAGGATCGAGTGCAAGTTGACAAGGAAGGAAAATTTTTGAATTGTTGGTTTAAATATTGTATTTTGTATTTGAATGAGGCTTGTTAATTAAGCCTTGTTTGTATATAAAGACTTAAAGTCTATTTTTTCTTGTTTTGTGAAACTCATGTAAGTTTTGTTGTGTCATATGTTTAACACAAGATTGTAAATTATTTCTTTAAAAGTTCTATATGAATAGATTACTCAAGTGAGTAATCCATGTTAAAAGTCTTTATATCAAGTTATAGTGGATTAAACAAACAATTCACATAAATTGTTAGATTTAGGACAACTTTCTATAATATGAAAATATTATATGTGGTTTGGGACTTGACTTGCTAAATCTTAAGGATTGGTGGGTCGGGTCTTTACAATTGATATGAACAAATGAATATTATGAATCCTCTTTTTTTAATTTGTTATTATATCTTCTTAAGTTTCATAATTCCATCTATGGTCCTCTAAATTTGTGAGAGCACGCCTTACACTTAATGTCAAAGCTTCTGGAATGACTAAGGGTGTCATACTTAAGCTTTAATATTGAATGTGATGGACTATTACATTTAGGTACCTTTTGGGCGTGACACTCCACATATGATATGCATGGATAAATTAGTTATAAGATTATGACATTATTTAAGTGAATTATAGGCAATCATAAATATTTCAGACACTCCAGTTCTATACTAAATCATACAAATACTTATAAAAATTCCCATTTCGATATTCTTATCATCAATTCAACCAAGCAAAAATCACATGCATATTCCAATTTTTTATCTTGTTCTAGTTCTAATGCCACTATCACCACAAGCACAATCATAAAGCATGTAATTTAAAGAAAGTGAACTCATTATACCATGAACACCGGTCTCTAATGGTAGCAATCCGGAAACAAGAATTTTTCCCCCGATTCAAAGTCATTTAAATGAAAGAAATACCCAAATGAGTATTTCATACCATAACTAATTCTAACTTATTAAACAAAAACTCTTGAGTTCGTAATTTTCGTGTTAGATGGAAATTCCAACTTAAAACGCCATAACTTGGTCATTTTAACTCAGAATTTCGCAAATAAGCTATTGATTTCTATCTACTTTGAAAGAGCTATCTATTTATGATGTTATTCTTAAATTTTGAATACGTTTAGGTCTTGGAATGCTTGGATCAGATCTGATCAGTAACTAAAACTTGCATTTCCGAAATTGTTTTGTGAAACTTGTATTATTTCTACTAAATATATTATATGTGCATGCATTATCTACAAGTTATTATCATGAATAACATGATATGATCTATCTATATGATTTTCCTTAATGATTTTTGGTTTAAAAGAATTTTTGGAAACTTTTACTTTGCAACAATGTCAAGAACACTTGTTTGAGAAAACTAGCTTTATCTCTTTGAAAATCATCTATAATTTTACTAGGATAAGGCATTAGATGATCTACATACCTAATACCTTAATTATCTTAATAAAATTCTTCATTTAAAAGTTGGAAAGTAGATGTTTAAATATAGGTTTTGTCTAGTGACGAATTTTACCCAATTTTAGGAAATGAAAATATTATTTGATCCAAGTTTGGAACCTTTCTTTTGTTTTAGGTTTATACTTTGATAAAATACATTTACTCTTATCAAAATTAAGTCTTTATTACATCTATTCCCTAAGGCTTCTATTTTTCTATTAAAATTCTCATTTTGACATTTAGAAATAGGTGTCTAAATGGGGGTCTTTTTTAGATCCAAATTTTGAAACTTTTTTGAGATTATTTCTTGTGAAAAACTCATTTAATCTTTTAAAATTAAGTCATAATCAAACCTACTCCCTAAGGCTTTCATTTCTTTAATAAAACTCTTGTTTTAGGGTTGGTAAATAAGTGTTTTCTTGGCATTTCACCCTAGTTACGAATTTCATTTTTTTTTTTTTTATTGGTGTTGAGATATAGCTCTAACTTAACTTTTGTAATCCTTTCTTGTTTTGAAAATTTCTCTTTGTAAAAGTAAGTTCATCTTATAAAAATCACTCATTTATGATACCTATTACCTAAGCCATTCATTATACATGTAAGATCTTCATTTTGGAGTTGAAAAATAAGCTTTCTAAATGGTTATTTCTCAAGATCCGAATTTCAAAAGTCACTTTCTGATAGAAACAAAATAGATCTTGAGTTTTGGCAACACCTTTACTAAGACTATCATATTGCAAATCTTTTATGTATGTAAGACAAGTAACTATGGTATTTAAGTACTCTAAACACATAGATCTACTATATTACTCATGTCATGGATGCAAATGCAACATAAACAATATGTAAATGAGTTTAAAGAAAGAGTTTTTGTACAAAATATCTATAAGACCAACATTTAGCAATAATATAGCAAAATAATAGCAAGATAACTTAAATATCAAGATCCACAACATTGTGATGGTAAGGATCTCATGCTTAAATATTTCCACATCCCTTGCATAAAGCTCATGGGGATTTTAGTGGAACCATACATGTATGATCTTGCCATTACATGTGTTTAGTGTGGTAAGGTTAAGATCTATTACCTATTTAGATGTGTGAAGCAAGTAACTTGAAGAAAAAAAAAGTTGTGTGTGTTAGAGAGGAAAGGGGCTCATGGCACACAAAGGGAGAGAGAGGAGAGAAAAACTTTTCAAAAGTTGATTTTTGTAAGAAATGATAGAAAGTGAAAAAGTGAAAGGTGAAAGAGATATTATATAGGAAAATAATTAGGGGTTTTTTGTGAATAATTAATTAAAAAATATCAAACAAATGAGAGAGGGAGCAAGGGAGGGGCGCCAGTTCTTGTAAGAAGGAGAGAGAGAGATTTAAATTTGTTTTGTGTAATAAAATTCAATTGTAATAAGTAATTTAAATAGTAAAAGTTTTATTGGAAAAGAAAATGTAAGGAAAATGATGAGAATTGTAAGAACAGGTTGTAAGGATATAAGAATAAGGTATGGGTAGTTGTATTTAGTGAATAGTGTGAAAGAAATCAAAAAGTTGATTAGACAACTAAATTTCCAGTAGTAATGAAAATACGATAAGAATGCTATAACTATAATTTTTATAATCCAAAAAATTATTATAATTATATTTTTGAATTCCTTATTAAATCTTGATCCTAACGAGTCCTATATATTATTTTTCTATTTCCAAGTCCTTGGGACCGTTTTTTAGAACAGATCCCGATCGGGTTCGAAACGAATGAATTGTTCTGAATTCTAACCTTTTATGTTTTGATAAATTATTTAGGGCTATATTCTGGAGTTAAATCATTTCTATTGTTCCAGGATTTCATTCTCGAGATTGCCGGACATAGGGTTTCCAGGTCCAATTGGTCCAAGAGTATTCTTTTAGGGTTTCGGTTTTTAGTTTCAATTTTCGAAATCGAATTCAGGTTGCTAAGAAAACGAGGGCTTACAATAATCCTTTAGTTATTTATCCAATTCTTGTTTGTTTTCATCAATGTGTATATATTAAACTTATTTTAAATCTACACACTCAATTAAACATATTAGTAACTTAATATTCCTTTTGTTATTATCAAATCATATGAGAAAACTTAATGGTTTTTTTTTTTTTTTTTTGCAATTCTTAAGTAAGAGTTTATATTAAATGGTTTTTAATTTGATATAGAATGATTCAGGAAAACTAAACTGAAATCTAGACTCGACAAGCACATAGCACCATTTTCTTTAATTTTGTGTTTGGCTTTGGTTTTAGTTCTCCTCAATATGGCTATGAGCCATGCATTGCATACTTTAGCATAGGGTTTGAAAATTGTTTATTACAATATTACATTGTGGATCATAATGACAAGTCTTTAAAACTTGCATGTTAATATTAAGTTTGGAGAAATTTTTATAGTCCCCGTAATGGTTATAACATGACCGATCTTGCTACATCATTAAACGGTTCAAATCTATTCTAGCTATAATCGAACCCTTAATATTTTTTTTACACTAATTTTCTAGAATCAATTTAATAATGATATTATAGGGAGTATATTCTAGTGATAGGATCATAGAAATTCCTAAATTTGAAATATGGACAACAATTGTTACTCTAATGGTCTTAAAGCATCACAACAACCTTATTCAATTGCTCCATTAGAGCTATTGCATCATAGTATTGTTCAACTCAAATTAAGCGAATATAACATTGATTTTAGAAGGCACACAAAATATTACTTTCGTTTGATAAACAAGTAGACTGATAACTCTTAGTAAAATGTAAATAGTTGCCTTAAGACACTTGTAGCAATATCACATAAAAGAAACATCTCACAATTTTATGCATCAATTTTGTATATAGTCTATAGTAAATATCATAAAATTTTGATTGAATAATTTTTCCAATGTTGAAAAATAGATTAAGATTTTGTATTAGTATAAGGACAATCAATACTAGAAACTAGCTTTCAAAGACAAAAATTTTGCAAAAAATTTGAATCTTTAAAAAAAACGAATTAGCGACAAATTTGCAATAAAATTTTGATAATATAAACTATGAACAATTTTGTAATTTACATGTGTTTTTGCACTAGAATTTGCGACGCTTAAAAAATCAATTTGAGCCAAAAACGTTTTTAGGTTGTAAATTTTTCTTCAATTTTAGCAAGAAATATAATATTTTAGTATAATTTTTTGTCTTTACAAATTATGTTGCAAATTTGTCTCTAAAATTACATTAATATATATGCATCCATAAGTAATTATGTTTAAAATATAGTTTTAAATTAATATAATAATATATATATAAATGTCAATAAATAATATAGAATTATAATATATGTTCTTAAATTAATTTATTATATAATATAATTACAATATATATAACCACATGTAATCTATAACTAATAGTATATAATTTATACTATATTTTATTTATACTATAAAGTACAAATAATAAATAATATTTAAAATATGTGTATATAATAATATTATATATTTTATGAATTATTTTTTTATATTTATTATATCTATTTTTATACACCATAACTTATTATACAAAAAACCATAATCTACAATTTGATAAAATGTATAACAATAATAAAATATGTTATATATAAGAAATATCACAATATACAACTAAAAAGTAAAGTATATTTTAATAATAAATATGTAATATAAAATAAATACTATAAAATGTAAACTTAGCATATATAACCAAATATAAATATATAATTTGGATAAAAATCACAAATTTAAATCTATAAATTTTATATATTATTTGAAATATATATTAAATAAAAATATATTATATATAATGTATTTATTATATATGTTTATTATAATTTATATATACTATTTTATGTATAAGACCAAAGTATAAAAATATAAAATATGCTACTTCAAAATATAATATATTTAATAATATATAACATAAATTAATAGTGTAAAATATATACTAATTTTATATACATATGTCATTAATATAGAAAAAAAATTTGTTATATATCTCTTAGATAATTTACATTTACATACTATATATTATTTAATATATAATAACATATTATTAAAAAGATATCATTTATACAACTTAAAATGTTATATATTTCAATGCTAAAATATATAATGTAAAATAATTAGTTTAGAATACATAACTACTATATATAAACATATTTAAATAAAATTATATTTATTTAACAATATATATTATGAAAATTCTATATTTATTTAAATTTATGAAATATATTGAACATAATGTATATTCATGTCTTATATAATATCTTAAGTGTAATAAAAAACTATTTAAAAATATATATTAAATTTATTAATATAGTATAGGACATAAAATAAGTATCATAAAAAGTGTAATAATTATTTATATCATTAAATATTTATAAAAATTTATTTTTATAGTATTATTTATATTTACATACTATATAATATTTTTAATAATAACTCATTTGGTAAAAAATTATAATATACTAGTTAAAATACAATATATTTAATAAGAAAATATGCAATATAGAATAATTACTACGGTGCATATAAATATTATTTATCATTTTAATAAAATATTAAACAAAATTCTTTAAAATAGGTAAAATAAAACTTATAAAATTAAAATTATTAAATTAAGTTATTAATTATTCATTAAGGATACAAAATTTTGGTATCTCTTAAATAAATAATAGTCGAATTTTTATTATAAAGATATGAATTGGAGCATTACTTTAGAGATTACCCAAACAATAACATTAAGTGTGCTCAATGGATAGTATTCCATGATGGGTGAATTCCTGAGAAAAACAAAATTATGTGTAAGGAGATAAATGAAATCTTTTTTATAATTAATCTTAAAATTAGAGACAAATTTACAACATAATAATTTTATTTATTATTTTCTAAATGAGCATCTACAAATGATTAGTATTAAAATAGAAGATTTGCGATTGAAATTTTTTATTTATATATACATTTTATAAATATACAATGAATTAGATATGGTTTTTGCTTTTATCAACAACAAAAATTATGTTATAAATTTGCGACGGATAATAAATCTGTTTATATAAGATTACCAACAATGATTTCATAAAAAAAAAATTAGGATAGAATTTTTGTGTAAGGACTCGATCCTCTAAATCTCGAGACTTAGAGTACCGAATCCCCAACCACATATACGTTTTTCACATTATATGTAAGGTTGTCCTAAAACTAACAGTTTATGAAAATTGTTTGATCAAAACCACTATACTTTGTAAAGAACTTTTAAACAAAACAAGATTGCTAACAAAAGCAATCTATACATACATTACATCACGTAACCATCGTTTAGTGTCAATACAAGGCACTACAAAATTTACATGCTTTCTTACATCAAAAAGAACCCTAAGGAATCTTAAGGTCTTACAACAAATAGCCTTAACTACCAAGCCATCTATACATAACTTTTCCTTAGCAAAAAGTCTTCTAAAAGCCCAGGGTAATCGGATCCTATTCGTCCCACTCTTCTAGAAATCTCTCGAAATCGGACCCATAGCCCAGGTCATCATAATATACTCGTCTCCAATACCTGCAAAGCAGCAAAAGTGAGCCAGAGGCCCAGTACACAATAACCAATGCAAAACAAATCATCGAGTCAATGTAATGCATCATTAGACGGTGATTATCTTTATTACACTTTCTTTCACACATCAACAAGAGGGTATTCAAACCCCGGTCATGCTCCGGGAATTCAGGGATCCTGAGTAACAGCAGCTGCTCAGGGGGTTGATATAAGCAGTCCGAATACCTATATCTCCTATATCTATTTCATGAAGATAATAGCTTCATTTAGGTTTAAAAGCCATTGCCCGACTCTACTTAAACTCAGTCCATAACATGAGCCTAGTTCACAAGTTCCCATAAACTTTGAACTAAATCATGGTATTTCCCATAAATTTAAGCAAACGTTACTCAAATACTATTCCCCCCTATCGGCTATCCACTTAACCAAAAAGAATCGCTATTGCATCATAGCGTACCATTGCATCATGGTAAAGTCATTGCATCATGACTTGGTTAAGCGCCTAACTAACATGGCATTGCATCATGACAGGTTTGCTGCTCCTCGAACCAGATTAAACAGCGTAATAGACATCAAATTCATTCAAATATTAAGTCAAATCGATTTAAATCAGATTATGAATGCCTAGTCCTAGCAATCATCAAACAAGTTATTGCGTACCTAAACCCGTTAGTATATAACTAGGATCTCTTGGTGATGAACTAACCGAAGAATCCTTAACTGAAATAGAAATATCACAATAATCAATAAATCAACAAATTTAGATTTCATTCTCACAATTATACACATATTATATCTATATATCACAATTAATCAAAGAAATCCAAATAATTGAATATAAAGTCATAAATAAGCATTTAAAGGTCCTATTATATTGCAAATCGCTTAATAAATACTTAATTGCTCAAATAACAAGCTTCGGAAAATTTTAGAAAAAGTTCTTAAATTTCAAAAGCACAGGGGATAGGCCGACAGCCAAAGCCGGCGGCTTTGAGCCGGTACTCAATTCTCTGAAAATCAACACTGCTAGCACTGGCAGTGTATAAGGGTACGCCGTCAGCCTTTGCATCCTACGCCGGCGGCCTTGAGCCGGCGTAGAATCCAACACCAAAATTTTTAAAAACGTCCAGAGAGGTCTAAGCTGTCACGCCCCGAGGTATCTTAGACGGGACAGTTCCGCCATACACAATATCCGGCTTAAGATTTAAATCATAAATCTCTTAAAGCCATAATATTGTGCAGAAGCGTATCCTGAATAGATAACCAATGGGTTGATAGTATCAGATTAGCCATATAATATACAACTAATAGCCTCAAAACTAACTAATAACTACTGCAGAAATATAACATTAAAAGAAAAGTAGTTTAAGAGTGTATATAACAAAGCAGTTGGATTACTGATCCTATAAATATTACAATCCTGTTTCAAAGATTTATTTAAAAACCCCTCCCAGGAAAAAGAAGAAGGAACTCTCTTCAACCCTCGTATCCTTCCCTCAAAACCCTGAATCCAAAGGGAGCTAACCTGAGGGAGCCTCGTCCTGACTGGTACTAAAGATAGTCCTGTGATAATAAACTGTAAGGAAGTGAGCGAACCACAGGCTCAGCGAGTTATACTCCTCACTCTATACCATTCAAGCAAGTTATTAATTCAAACATATGCAATGCAATCAATCAAGTGGACAAATATATAGCCAACCGGTAACCATATACATATTCGGATTTGCGCCCTCCGAATCCGGGGTTGGGGTACATCCACTCATCAGCACCCAGATTAATATACTTCGGGAATCAAATTTCTCAAGAAAACTTTTTTTATATCAAAATAATATACATATAACAACATCCCAGTGAAGTAATAAATCCGAAACAATGACCCCGCGTGATTCTAGGAGAAGGGGCCTCCCCAGTACGACTTAGTTCCCATTCCCCTAGAACAAGCCCATGGTACACACTAGGTATATACCACTTCGGTCCTCCATGTTCACCATCCTCACGGGACAGTGTGGCCCATCCGGGTCAAGGTGTAGTGGTGATGGCCTTCTACGTGCATAAATGCTATGCATGAATGTATTCAATTATTATGCCAGATTGTTTTATATTTATTTACTTGGCATGCAAACAAGTTTCATACACTTTCATTTCTATTCTATAGCATCCAATGGGTTTAGAAATATCATTACAATATCTTATCAACCAATTCAAGTAACCACAGTCACAGTTTATTTCCCAACCCCTTAATATTTTATTACTTGATTAATTCTATTCTACAACCACAATCAAGTATAGAGATCATAGGAATATACTCACCTGTCCATATTTCTTGTCAGTCGTAATAGTCAACAGGCAGGTCAAGCTCAGAGTCAGAATCACCTGAATATAATTAAAGATGGAAATATACTATAAGAATTGACTAAAAACATCTAATATATATATATATATATATCTATACTACAGACTTCCTATATTTCCGTAATCTAGCACTAAAACCTTATATAGCTAATTTAAATCGATTTAACGTAGATTATACGTACAAAGGTGGTTTACTAATTATTTTAGAGTTATTTGAAATATAAGCAAAATAATAATAACAACTAATAGAAATAAAAATATTATTATTAAAGATAAAGAAATTTTAACCAAGTAATATAAGTAACTAAACATATAGATATAAATATATATATAAGTACGTATTGAAAGGTTAAAGGAAATAATTTAATAAACATGAATAATAATAATAATAATAATAATAATAATAATAATAATAATAATAATAATAATAATAATAATAATATCATATTTAAGTCTATGTATATATAAGTATATTATAAAACAAATAAATCAACATACTTATATTATATTAATAATTTAATTCTTATATATAAATAAAGCATAAATATATATATATAGCAAGAAATATGATATATCCTATAGTATATATAAGTATAAATATATAAATATATAACATATAAGAGCTTATACATATACATATATACATATACTAATTATATAAATATATAATATATACATATATACATATATAAATATATACTACTATATATATAACATATATGTATATATATATATATATATAAACAGAAGAAGCAGCAAGGCTGCTACACGGAGGAGGAGCAGCGCGGCGCTGCTGCGTGGGCTGTGCGAGGAAGAAGAAGAAGAAGAAGAAGAGAACTCACCTTATTCGGACCGTTGCTCCTACGGAAAGAAGAAGAGGAAGAACAAGGGAAAGAAAAAGAAAAGAAATTGGAACAGAGAAAGAAAGAAAACAAAGAAACTTCAAAACGGAAAAGGAAAAAGAAGAAGAGGGACGCAGCTTAATGTATAATATATAATATATATATATATCTCAAGTCAAAGAGAGCTTAAGGTCAACAAAAACAATTGTTAGACATATCCTCCGCAATTTATCTTTTATATATATATATATATATATATTAAATAAATTGATCGCAACATGGATCTTCTTAAATTTCTTGTTGACTAATAGTTTCAAAATAATTGAATTAAAAGTAAGAAATATCTAATTTAAACACAATAGCGCGGTTCGAAATTATAATAGTAAATCGAAAAATATTTTTATCGTATAAGATCAAATACTCAGACCACTTTCGGATAAAGAATTTATAAATAAAATCTTTAATTAATACTGTTTAGAGTAGATTCATATTTGAATAAAGAAAAATTAGTTTATGAAGAAGTTTATACTCAATTTGATAAATAAAATAAAATATCAAAATAATAATTAAAATTATCAAGTCAATTTAAGAAATCAGAAATCGGAAATTTTTCGAAGCTCACATAAGCCGTCTGCTTGCTCAGATACGCGGGCAGCTTTGACACTTATGCCGGCGGCCTTGATTTCCGCTGCCAGCGTACAATATGACATAATGAACGCCGGCTGACTTTTCCAGCGAAAGCCAGCGGCTTTCATCCAGCCTTAAGAATTCTGAATCCAACGCTGCCTCTAAGCCGGCGGCTTTCATCCAGCCTTAAGAATTCTGAATCCAACGCTGCCTCTAAGCCGGCAGCGTTGAATTCCTAGGTGCCGGCGTACGTTCTAAAAACATGCTTAAACGAAAATTTCAAATCCCCTGTTTTTCCACTTTGTAAAATTCTATCCTAATACACTTTAAACCTTCCTCCACCACACTTCCAACTTCATATATTCACTCATATCTATACTACTCAATTCTAGCAACTCAAAACAAGAATTCAACACATTTAAACACTTTAACTCCACATCAATCCAATCTAGATTTTTCCTACACAATTTCTCTTCACATCCTCCCAATGCTTCCCATCACTTCTACATAACATGCACATCCTCACACACTTATAAAACACATTCATAACTCATCTCAAGCATGAACAAACAATTTGGATAACATTAAACTCATTCCAATGAAGAATTCATGTAATCACTTCAAGATAGAAAAACAAAATAAAGCAACAATCATAACTAAATCAATTCAAATATATATATACCTTATCTTGAGAAAAACTTTGATTCTTAGAACTTGATATAGACCTTGTCTTAAGCTTGGAAATGGAGATGGAAATGGAAGAAGAAAACAAAAGAAAGAAAAAGAAAATTCGGACAAAAATGAGATGCCCCTAAAAAGTAGTTCAAATTAGCTTAATTAGGCATTAAACATATTCCAAAATTACCCCTTAAAGTATATATAAATTTAGGAGGCATTTGGGATGCATTTAGGTCTCATTTGGGACTTATATTTGAGCATATATGCTACTTAATTAAAGAAACAAAATCCCATCACTAATCTTGTAGTACTAAAGTTGATTTTATAAATTTAACTTAACTAACACCTTAATGTATAAAAGACATAACTAATAATTTTATTACACACACACATTAATACATATAAAACAAAGATATTAATTTCATTAAATACATGCAAAATAATATATTATAATACTAGCAATATAACCATACTCATTCAATTCAACAATTTAAAATAATTAAATAAACATATGAAATTCAAATAGAAATGAAATCTAGGTCATTTCATTTTGTCTCTAAAAGTCTTCTTAGACAATTTTTTTACTTTTAAAGATAGAATTTTCTATCTTTAAAATCAAAATTTCTTTTAGTATTTTTCTTTTTTGATATTGATGAAACAAGACTAATATACAGTTCTATTCTTTTATAGATTGTAGTATTGCACATATTTATATCTACCTTTTACTTATTTTTTAGGTCCTTAATAAATATTTATGTACCCATAATTGTTTTTTTTTCTTTTTTTTGTCGATAGTGTTGTTATATTATAATTTTAAAAATATAAACAGGCGCTCCTAGTCAATGGGCTAAATTAAAAAGTTTAATAAAAACCATTTTTATATTTCCATACAACCTTTTTATAAACTGTTATTCAAGTAACAATTTTTTTCAGCACTTAATAAATATTACATTTATGAAGAGATCCTTGTTATTATAGATTGACATGACATGCAGATGACGTTTCATACGTTTAATTTATTTAATTTAAAAAAGAAAGAAAGAAAAAAGAAAATTACAGAGATCGGTTCTGTTAGCTGCAGCGTATTTTTTGGAAAAAAAATTATGTGGCACTGATTCTCATATAAAATTCTGTCTGTGTTTTTATATATTACAAAATAAAATTAAAAACAAGGTGTGAAACAGTGGCTCAAATCACATGTCTACAAGTCTCTCTCATTCCTTTTGCCTTTTTTCTTTCTTTTTTTTTTTTTTTTTACTTTCCCTCCCTCAGATAGTGTCATCGATCAATCGCTCCTTCTCTCTCTGCCCTCGACTTTCTCGGCCCCTTTATAGCAAACATCAGGCTTAACTTCAGTGAGGGCTGAAAAATATGAATCGGACAAATGAGTGTCAGATAAGAGGAAAGAAGAGAGAGAGAGAGAGAGAGAGAGAGAGAAGAAAAGAAAACTTGGCGTAGTTAAGTGTCCTATCCTTGAAATCTGACATGACTTTAGCTTAGAATTGACCGATTATCAGAACAAGAGCAGCCCAACCTCATTTTTGTAGGGCAACATGGCATGTCCATACATGAAATTAGGCATATGTTATATATATAAAACAAAAGGAAATGAAACAAATTAAGGATTTAAATCTTGAAATTTGTAAATAATATTTCTTTTTTTGTTAGATATTTCGTTATACAAATTCAAGCTGGAGGATATCATAATATAGCTCAAACTTCTATTCATCCATTGCACTGCTTATGGTGGATTAAAAACAGCGAGAATTCTCTTTCTATGATGATTATACAGTAAATTATTAACGTTATAGTAATTATCCATAGGTATTTAATATTATTGAGTTTTGATGCACACACCCTTTAAAAAAAAAAAAAAATCTATCCATAATAATATGTCTATCTCATTAAGTATGTAGCTTTTGAAGAAAGAAATAAAAAAGTAAATACTATCAAATATATCTCTTTGTTATTTGAAAATTCGAATAATATATTAAGGTTATTTTTAACAGTGTTTGCTAGATAAGAGTGTGTGTGTGTGTGTATCTGGTGTTTATCTATATAATAATAATAATTTATTATTACCAACAATATTATAGTAACTATTAATCTATTGTTAACAACGTAACATTACATACCTTTCCCAAAAGTTGGAACAAAACTTTGTTAAATATCGTCAGAACATATATAATTAATTCACATGTCGCTCTACAAATAGGTGCATGTTGAATGGTGTGCACCCATGTAATGTATGGATATTGCCACTTTTAAGACATGGGTTCTGGGGCCTAGCACATTCTGAGCTTAATATGGCAAATGTTTGTATTATACCCCAAAATGGAACTTTAACATGTTATCTTAGTGAATTATATATAACACTTGATTGCTAAATTTGCAACTGGCCTGAATAAAAGATTACTAAATTAGCAAGTGGAGCATATCAAATATAGATTAAGCAAAAGAGCTCGAAAAACTATGATATGTTCCTTACTTTAAAGGGACATATATAATATATCCCCCTATCTCTCACACAAGAGGAAAAAGAAGATGGGGCCTGAAGCATTTTGGCAGTTGATACAACTAATTAACCTTTATTGGCTTTAGACTTTAGATTATTGTAATTGCGGTGTCCCCTTGCATTTTAAATAATTGAATTTAACATTTCAATCATGGAATGAAGTCAGTGGGGGAATATATACATAGGGATAATCTAGTCAAATATCACCATTATGCAAGTCTTATTTTGGTCATTGAGAGGACCATTTTTAAAAATAATGTTTTGTCCCCAAGTTTTATAGTTTGTAATTGGTAACAGCTTGCGAACACTTTGCATTGTCCGTATACACGTAATTTAATTCTTCTTATTTTAACAATACATTCCTGAAACTACAATCATGCGTTCTCTGCTCCTTCAATCTTCATAAATTTAAACGTTCAAATTTTGTATAAACAGTAAAAAGTTGGTCTTTTTTTCTTTCCAATGCCTGCATCTACCATTAGTTCTCATTTTATATCACTCGGTGCATTACTCTTTTCAATACATGTCCATTCTTATTCTTTCTCATTTGCCTTTCATGACTCAAGAAACTGGGCTTCTACTTTTAAAAAAATAAACAAAAAAATGATAAAGTTATACTTAATTTAAGTAAAAAATGCAAAACAAACGTTTATCTTAAAATAAAATTGGTCCTAACTATAATTATTTTTAACTCATTAGTTAAAAAAATTTTAGAATTGTGCATTTATTTATACACAAGTACTTCCACTTTTAATTGTAATGTCAACAATGTAGGACTACAGAATACTCAAGAAACAAAGAAGTCCTACAAACGCAAAAACAAGTCGTACATTATTAAAAAAATGAGTTCACTTTAATTTGAAATTTATATAAGATAATCAACATATGATTTCACGTATATTTATTACTTATTTTATTAACAATAACATATTAAATGCCATAAATAGGAACTAAATTATAACTATCCATGTAAAAATAGTTTAAATATTTGTTTCATATTTATAAATATTGTTTCTTCTAATTTTATTTTTCTGTTTTTTTCCTTTTCTTTTTTATTTTTTTTTTCTTTTTTTTTTTTTGACACCGAACCATTAGGTCAAGCAATTTAGAAAGGTTGAATCGGCTAAATCCGCTAAAATTAACTAGTCTATAGCCGGTTCAGAACCGTATTAGCCAGTCTAGTTTCCGATTCGAAACTCGGCATGATGATGTCTCTTCTCACTGTGAAATGCCGACACAAGAAATTTAAAAATGCAAACAAGGGGCTCGTCCAAAACAAATCTAATGACAAGTGCATTTTTCTTTTTTATAATTTCCACAATGATGTCTAAGTAAAACGAGTCACAAAACAGCTGCATTTGAAAACCAAACAGTAAAGGAGTTACGCAAAGCAACACGTCCTCAATTATTTCCATCATAATCCACCTTCTTTATTAAATTACAGGCGTGCCACGGAAGTATAAAGAAACCCCCCAAAGTCGGATCTTACTATGTGTTTCATCCCATATATATATCTTAAAAATTTCACATATATTTATTTACGCCCAGCATAACCAATTATATAGTTATTTTGGTTAATAGAATTACAAAATTGGCATGTTACCAATTAAAAAGAGGTGGAGCTTAATTTCCTTATAAGTTTGCAATCCTCGTATATTCATTCTAGGAGCTCCTATTATTTTGCTATATACCAACTATATTGATTTCTCTATTAATCATCTTATGGTAAACATTAACATAAGACAGCTGCCATACTACATGAATCCGGGCAGCAAGAATTGTCTTTTTTTTTTTTTTTTCCCCCTTGACATAGTTTCTATGATACAATATTATAATACAGATGCTTCATGACAAATTTGTGAAAAAATTTGTTAATGATTTTCTCGTGTTTCATTATTATTTCTCTTAATGTAAAATCGGGGATTCATAAGTAAGAGATATATAATCCGAACACCAGATTCGGATAATATGTGGTAGCTTAATCACAGGCTTTGCTACAGTGAGCTTAAAAGATAAGGGAATACACTGATATCATAGAGATAGTCCCCACAACAAAACCAAATCAGAAGCTTTCACGACAAGATCAGTATCCAATGAACTACAGCAACTTACTTCGCTTTCTTCCAAAAGATAAATGCATTTTTATAATTAAATCGATGTCATTTTCACCTGGTGTAACCTTTCGATTGATTAGAATGCAGATGAGCCTCAACAAATCATATTCCAGATGCTTCCTTAATCTATACTTAACATCTATAAGAAAACAAACAAACATTACTTAAGGTATGTTTGGATTGATTGATTTTTATATTTATCGTATTTATATTAGATCTATATCTATAATATATTTGTATTATATCTGTTTGATCTATTTATAAGTAAAACTATCAATATTTTATCGGTATATATTTCTTGAGAAACATCTGTTTAAAAATAACAAAAATATAATGCTGAAATTACTATATTATATGAAACAAACATACCCTTAAGTGTTTGTGGCCTCGTTTGATTTAATTCCATAAAATAGAATGTTAAGGAATCCACTTACTATTATTCCTAAGCATTATCATATTATAATAATGGTGATTAAAAAGAAACTTGTGATTGATCCTAATATCTTAGATTCTTAATATGCAATGGGGGAGGAATAAAACTTGGCACCATATCAAATTATTATTGTAACTTTATGGTTTTTTTTTCCTCTTTCTTTCTTTTTCCTTTTTCTCTTTTCTGTTTGACTTCACATTTGAAGTTTGAGGTTGTCAAATAAATATCGAACACAATCAAACTTCTACTTTTCAAATTTACTCTCTAACTAATAATTGATTGCCCCCTTTTGATAGTAAATTATGTTGCAAGAGCTCTCTAAGCCCAATCCAACTATTCAAGACTTAGGTCAAGCTAGTAGGTTCAAATCTGACCCATTCAGATCCATCATAAGCCCCTACGAACAATGATATCTCTCTGACTAAGCAAGTCAATCCTCTACGCTAAGTAGTCAACAATGCCAACTTCATATAGATGCAACAAAGTCCTTTTGGTGAAAATTTGCATGCTATAGTCCTTGAAACATCGACCAATCACAATTTTGCCAAAAATGACATATTTCAAATAACTCAATATGTGCCCCATAACTTCCATTGTCCCTACAACTTCTTCTTTTCGAATTTACTGTGTTACCTTTCTTGTACTCTTTAACCAATAATTGTTTGCCACCTTTTGATAGTAAATTATCGGACAAGGGCTCCCTAAACCTATAGGTACATAAACTGCTTGAATAGAAGTTATGGATCCCTCTTTGGTAGAAGTAATTCTTTCTTGTAAAGATCCCATTTCGGTACTAAGGGTGGGTTGATAACCCACAGCAGAAGGCATTCTACCCAATAAGGCGGATACTTCAGATCCTGCTTGGACGAAACGGAAGATATTGTCGATAAATAGAAGTACGTCTTGTTCATTAACATCTCGGAAATATTCTGCCATAGTTAGGGCAGTCAAACCAACTCTCATACGAGCTCCGGGAGGTTCATTCATCTGACCATAGACTAGAGCTACTTTTGATTCTGCAATATTTTGTTCATTAATTACTCCGGATTCCTTCATTTCCATGTAAAGATCATTTCCTTCACGAGTACGTTCACCTACTCCAACCCATTCAAGGCTTAAGCCAAGCCACTGGTTCAAATTCATCCCATTTTAATCCCTCATAAGCCCCTAAGGACAATGATACCATCTCTAACTCGACAAGTCAATCCTCCATTCTAGGCACTCAGTAATGCCTAGTCAAATAACTCAACACGCAACCTATAACTTCCATTATCCTCGACCATGAAATGATTGAAAGTGGCTTCAAGGCTTAACTCTCACATACCCAACAACCTCTCTACCATCACTACTCTTCATTGTTCACAATGCTCATAACTGCAAAGAGTCCACCTCCTATTAATACCTTCTCCATATATTCATGAAGATAAGTACAACACCGATAACTCATCTAATTTATATTATCTATTTCCCATCTTGAATGAATATTGACTTAAGCGTTAAAATAGCTATACCAAAGAACCACTGTTTTGATTTTAATATTTTCCCATAAAATTCTAAGAAATCGAAGCCATTAGCTTTTTTTATGATCATCCCTACAATATTTTTTTATTAATCTACAAAAACATGTGATTATTGTGCATGCCAGAATTTTACCATTTCTACAAAGGATGTCTCACTTGCCAAGTCTGAGGTGGGTTGGACAAGTCTGACTCGTCCAACTTAAAAAAGAATAGTTAAGGAAACTAAAAATCTTAATTTAAAATAAAATTTTAAACTTTAAATATAAAATGTACCTAAAAATATACTATTCTTTAGCTCATATAATTTAATACCACTAAGAATGTGCAACTATTTATATATGAGTACATCCTTATTAAGTTAACATATTACTAACAAGGGACTATAGTAACACTATAAAAAACATATTAGTAACAAGGGACTAGAGTAACACTGTAAAAAAGTAAAATTTACAAAAGAAAAAGAAGTCTCGTATTGTTTAGATATGAGATTCTTCTGTTACTTTAACTTTATATATAAAGCATGAGACCGATTTAAATTATATTTATTGCATGTATTGTTATAAATAATGCATTAAATATTATGAATAGATAATTAATAATTTCTTTTCACATGAAAAATAGTTTTAACATTAAATATTATTTACTTTTTTCAACTTTTCTACTATTTTATATTCTATATTTATTTTTTCTTATTTTGATGAATTATATATATTTTTTAAATAAGACCCAGTTGCACCTGCTAGGTTCATGGATCTAGTTGGTGGATAGACTAAGACTCATGGATCACAATGGTGGGTCTAGAAGCCGAGTCAAACCCGACTCACCAAGGTGGGTTCGAATGCAGACTTAACATGATCAGGTTAGATGGCGTCCCATTTGGACTCGGCCTTCAAGATGTCTACTTACATAGGATGTTGTTTTTCGATCAAGTTAGCTATGAAAATACAATGCTTTATCGATAGCAAAAAGGGAATATAAAATTAACACCAAAAGGATACATTTCCTAATGTTATATAGGATAGAGTTTATAGGGATTAGGAAAAAAATTATAATAACTAAAAAATCATAAAAATGTTATTAAATTAAAAATAATCCCAAAATTTGGTGACTTAAACTCATCGAGTTTAGGTTGTAGTGAACTCATCTATTGAAAGACGAGTCTATTAAAGTTGTCTTAACAACAAGTTGAGTTAAAATATGAACCTGTCTCTTCAAGAGACGAGTTTATTATAGTTACACTAAATTCATATGTGGAAACAAGTTTATTACAATTCAAACTCATTCTTCAAAAACAAGTTTAACTTTTTTTTTTTTTTTTTTGGCTAGAGAAATGAAATTCATTCATTAAAGCAGATCAAAATGCAAGTACACACATTACTAACATATTACATTAAAAGAAATGAGTATTCAAAAATCCAATCTTAAAACGGACACATTTTCTAAGTAAAAATGGGTTATACTAACCTAAAAATGATTTTAGCGCAACCACGTAATGAAATCTAACACTCCGGAAAAATCCCAAATTGGGAAGATAAACAAAAAAAAAAAAAAAAAGAAAGAAAGAAAGAAAAACTATTGGAAGAAAACCTAAATCTAAAAATGACATTGTACAACTTTTTATTAGTTAATAGAGAACCAATTGCAAACCTTTCGATCTGAATCAAGTTGTCCTCTTATTAAAGCAATCTCACAAGAAAAAACACCATAGCAAGATTGAGTTGGGACTGATGGCAAAAAAAAAAAAAAAAAGTTTAACTTCTCTACTTTTTTTATTATTTTTGCTTATGACATTTCTATAATTTCTTATTAAAATATTACTGTTTTTTCCTTATCCCAGATTATATATATGCACTGATCCATGCATATGAAAAATGAAAACAGTGACAATTCTTGGAGGAACCAGCACTTCTTCCAACAAAATAAAGGGAATCGAACTTTGGAGAAAAAGCAATGGATTCTCTTGGGTTTTCAAATTAATGGTTATAAAAATTATGTATGATATCCTAAAAAGCATGCACTCACTTTCCACGACATAGGATTATATTATATTTCATGTTTTCTCTATTTGAATTCATCTTCCCAGAAAAATTTTTTTTTTTTAATTATTATTATATTCCTTAGTTAAACAAGGCGAATCTCCATGCACAAGCTAGTTTCGTGCTAATTGGAGACAGCTTCCATAGTAATGCATAGCACTGGTTTTCCCCTTTTTTTTTTTTTTTTTTTTGGATTACCCCCCTTTAAGTTTCATTAGAAGAGTGTGGGTTCCGCATGGCATAAGTGCTAAGTAAAGAGAGTTGAAATAAAGCGTGGTCCAATAAAAAAACCCTATAACGTTCATGGAACAAATCCATGAAACCATCTGCTCTCGAGCATTTGATAAAGCTCCATCTGGAAGGCTGCTTGCTTTATCTGATTCCTGGAAAACCATATCTTGAACACCCCTCTGATCTATACGAAGTGGCATTACGTTTTGGAATTCAGCTCAAATATGTTGTCTTTCTAGGTTAATACGCTTATCTACAATAGGATTCAAAAACTTTATTAAGAATTACAATTTCTAACACGATCCAATAATATGAACATAGATATGATATAATTAAAGATAAGATACTTTTTATCATTACAACAAAAAGTGGGATTCAAACTTTGTCTATCTCGCTTGGAAAAGAAGTGTTGAAAAAGAATTGTCTAGCATGATTATGCTGCAAGTTATTAGCAATTAAAAATAAGAATAAAGGAAAGAAAAAACAAATAAAAAATACAAAAGTGATAGGACACATAGTACAAAATATATAATTTTTTATTTGATGAGCTATAAGAGTCATTACAATAGCCATTACGACGGACTAACATGGAGAATCAAACTCGATACCTTAAAGATAAAGATTTGGATCGGATGCACTGATGTATGATTATAGAAAGAATAAGTATGTTTATACATTATAAATTCATTACAAAATAAAAGCAGGTCAACGACCCACTAACATGAGTTATGAGCCCTACACATCACTGACATTATCGTATATACCCGAACTCTTATTTAAATGTTCAAATCAATTTTCTTTATCATTATCAAATGAGTCTTTATTTCTCAACCCTTGGTTTCGCTGAGAATTCTAGCAGCCAGCAGTAATATATTGTTTGAACGTTTTTCTTAGAATACGCAACATTTAAAATGGAATTTATTGGACTAATTCCGAAAACTATGAACATAATATGTTTGAAGGTTGTTTTACGTAAGTTAAGCATATAATATTAATATATATATATTTAAAATAAGCAAAGAAGTAACAATTCTTTTTTTTTATAATTTTATATTTTATTCACTATATTGTTTTTATTCGTGTGTAGTGGTAGAGCAGCAAACAGTACAGCTGGTAAAGGGCCTGGGCAGAGAACCGATACCAATAGTACATTACCTAAGCGAAATGGTCAAAGAAAAGAGTACCGAAAACGTGCCTATACTCAAACAGCTTTTAAGGAGAGGTAACTGAGTATGTGTACTTGGCAGCAGGAACTAAACCATGCATGGATGGGATGATGGTCAAGGTCACAACAAACAAACAAACAAACCAAGGTAACATAACAAACAACAAACCTAAAAGCCCGGAACAAGGTCTGGGAAAGGATGGAGAACGATAGGAGCAAAACACTGAACCATGAGAAAGACAGAGAGAGAGAGATATGAAGTAATAATAATGGTGTGATGGTGAGGGTGAGGTTATCGTGGGTGTGGGTCAATGCCGACAAGCGTGAGGTTTGTCTTGTCAAATCACTCTTCTTTCATGTGGGGTTGTAGCTATTTTGACATATTCAAACCGTCCCTCTTAATTGCGCTCTCGGTTTTGCACACCAATCCTTTTTGTGTTAAGAAACCCGCAAACCGGTTCGTATCACTCGGCACTTGTGTCGTGTTGGATTAAATTCGGAAGGAAAACTCATCTCCCCAAATATTTTATGTCAAAGCATTGGCAGGGGAAAATGCAATGTGTGGACTTAGAAACCTTGGCAATGGCAAGGAAGCACTTCTCGTGTCAATTTTCCCTTCTAAGTCGCCTAACAAGATCCTAATAGCCACTCATTTTACAAAAATCCTTGTCAAATTGTCATCCTCAAACTTTGTAAATTGCAACTAAGGGACGTCTCTCCCTAGAAATCTTTTCGCTGACCTCATAACAATAATTAGGAAATGAATGTTCTCGCTGAGGCCAGGAACTTACTTGATACATCATTTTAAGAAATTAAAACCTCTTTATGCTTTAACTACTTTGTTTCAGCAGCGCTTAAAAGTGATAGACCATGACACCTTTGAAACATTAACCGAAGTAATATGCATTATGCACACATAAAGTGAAGGAATAAGCAACGGTGTAATGGCAAAGAAGAAATTCATTGTGGGAACAACAGGAAAAGATTGTCCCTGCACCACCATCAGATTTATATATCGAGAGAGAGAGAGAGAGAGGTCTTTAGCACTGTTTAAGTAAAAAAAAATATAATAATTTACACTGTATCCACAAATTAAAAAAATTTTAAATTATACGATTGTCTATTTAATCTTAATATGATATTAGAGTAAAAAATCTTGATTTATAAAATATTTGAGATCTTTGCAAAATACAACAAGACGTGGTAAGATCTGTAACTTACACATCTAGATATATCTTTAAGGTACTCATCGTGAACACGTCAAAAGAACAAGTACCAACGAGCATACGGCAATCGTTTCCGAAAAGGAACAACTTTAGCTACTGGCAATTAGGATAGAAAATTGAAAAAAAAAAAAAACAGCATGACATATGTTAATAGAACTCACGTTTTTTCGGTCGCTAGAGCAGCTTTTAGGCCAACAGATCCCTTAGCATCTACTAAAAACCAAGGTACCAAGACTGGCGAGACAAGAGAACCTTGATCCACTAGACAAGCTTCAACGTTCCACAAAGACAGAGATGTGAAGTAAACGGATTCTTAATATAAGATTATCACGATAACCTGAGCAACTTCCTTACTCACTGCTGCCTCTGCAGTAAATAAGGATGACATACACCCTGAGACGACATAGTGGCTGCAATAATACAAAATTCATCTACTTAAGCTTTGAGAAAGAATTACAAATGAACTCGTTTACTGCCCACATTGAATCAACTACAATTTCCAGCTCAATAAATATACATCTGTCAGTTGGCAAGCACAGAAGACATGAATTGCCGGATCATGACACTGGAGCCTATTGCTTGTCTTAACTAAAAAGGAAAAAAAATGGAGAAAAAAAAAAGGTATAAACAGTTCATTCAGGATGCTACACCTCAGACAAGCGCCCAAAACTTTTTTCTACATATTAAAACAGGATCCATTTTCATCTCTTTGTTTTGAAGTTCATGTGATTCAACTTCCCACAAAAACTTGGGAGCAAGATCTTGGATTCTTGATGTAATTAGTTGCTCATCCCTAATGATAATGAACCCCTGCACACCAACAGAAATCTTTCACATTTAAACACTTCCGCTGCTATATAAACCAGTTTAACATATCGCAAAAATAACGCACAACTGGCACTTGTCGTGCTGTACACTAAATTTCTGTCTATCAAAATATGGAAAGAGCCCACAATCAGACTGTACTGTCTCTGAATTAGCTTTGTTTGGCTTAAATCTTTTTGATACACTGGTAATCTGAATAATTGGAAAAAAAATTAAAGGCTGCACGTATTACATGTCAACCATTACAGTGGCGTATCCATCCAATCAAAAACTCGGCAGACTCACAGTCTGCAACTTTTAGTAGGTTAAATGCAACACATTCAAATTGAAAATTTGAAATATGAGCACTATTATTGTGTACTTTCCATGTTGCATTTTTCCAAAAGGCAAAAGCCTATGGAAACACACTAGTCGTACATCAATTAAAGAAGGGCTGATGCGTGTACAAACTGTTAGATTCATGAGCAGTACATTACTACAAATCAATCCAGGTACTGAGTAAAATTGAAATAGTTACTGGTGCACCATACCAGATAGAAATGCAACAGATAATACATTGTTTTTTTCTTAATTGATATGTAAACATACATGTGTGGTGTGCACCACAAATAGAGAAAATCACCCGATTAATCACAGATCTGATTATTTTTTTCAGTCTCTAGTATATTTACTAGTCTTTCTATTTCCAGCATTGTACTTACATGAAACAGCTGTAGAATATATTTTCCTGTTTTTTTTTTCCGGCATTGTATAGCTGTAGAATCTTTTTTCTAGTTTTATATATTCTGTTTCCTAATTAGTTCCTACAATGAAGGCATTCAAGAGATTCTTAACTTTAATTTTAGCTAAAGGCTGTTGTTCTTCCAATCTTAGGAATTGTATTCTTTTATTTCCACAAGTTGAGCGTGACTCTCCTGGCCTCCATTGCCAATCAAACCCTCCTTTTTTCCTTTTCAATGTCGACTATTACAGGAAACCAAGAACATAACCAAAATTTTTCTCAATCTCAAAACTAAGAGCAAGTGTAGGATCAGCCCATCACAGCTCAACAACAAACCCATTTCAATCTAAAGCTCTTTTGGTGAACTGGTAGCAATCTCCAAATTATGGCTCCATCCTAACGTTTGGATGGAACAAATTACCTACCTTAATCCCAAGTTGTTCGAATTTATCTCAAGTAAAAAAACAAATTCAGGCACTTTGATGGATTCGGGCTTAGACAAGATGGCCCTAACATTTTTGCTTGGGTTGTCGAAGACAAATGAAATTGCCGTAGTTATGGATGTCCACTCTCTATTGTAAAAAATTGTATGTTTCTCCCACTAGTATATGCTAATTTTCATCCTACATCCCTAACTCTGGTAATCTATTTACAGTATCAAAGGGATCCATGGTTCCTAATGCAGGGCAAGGCAACATCCACAATAATCCCTTTTTCCAACTAAAAAATATGCTTCACATCCCTAAGTTAACCGCAAATCTTTTGTCAATTCGTCAGCAAATTAAGGATCTTGATTATTCTATTACTTTTTTAAATAGTCACTATATTTGAGGATTAGACATCAAGAAAGACCACAGGAGGTGCTAAAGCTCAAATTTATTCTACTTCTTGATCGCATGAATATCCTAACCATCCCAAGACTCAAGTCGTAGAGTCCCTTACTTCTAAAGAGTCAAAATTTGGGCTCATCATTAGTGTTTAGGTCATCCATCTTTTAGTTATGTTAAACAATTTTTATTTTTTTTTAATTCAATGAATTTCTATCTTAGAGTTTTATTGTGGTAACTATATTTTTGCAAAACATTAAACACGATATTTTCCACATTTGTTAATAAAATCAATATCAACGTTTTATTTGGTTCATTCCGATGCATGGAGATCTTAAAGAATTCCCAATGTGAATGGTGCAAAATTTGTTTAATACTCTAGAAAATTAGAGAATTATTGTAGCAAGTTAGCAGAGTTAAGTAGTGAGGTAATTGGGGTTGGTATGTTAATCATTTATTACCACCAAGTCCTATCTATAAATAGGGCTCTTATGTACAATTGCTGATTATGTGAAATAATTCTATAATATATTTTCTTTATGATAGCAGAGCATCAAACAATTCCTTTGGGATAATAAAAAATGAAAAATAGAGAGAGAGAGAGAGAGATCATTATGACTAAATCACCGAAGGAAAGCCAAACGGCAGTGATGATGCCTGCTCTTACTGCTGAGTTGCAGACAGCAAATTCAACACTTGTAGTTGATCAATCTCGTCCAAGTAGTATATCTGAACCCACTAGAAAGGCGGCTGAAAAAGGAAAACAGTGGTGTGATCACTGTTGCCAACCTAACTATATAGAGGACACATCTTGGAGGAGACATGTTGGAGACTTCATGGCAACCCAACTTATCTAAAATCAAAGTGCTGGAGAAAAAATGAAAACCATAACATTGCCCAACTTGCTAAATTAGGTCAGCCACAGTCAGCCCTAGTAGTAAATTTTACGCACGATCAGATTATCCTCTTTAGCGGATCTTGGATCAAACCCAGCTGAATCCTAGTAATTCAGATGAACACACCTTAGGGTTCGGGGTGTAAAAATTGGATTATTTACACGGGAGCATCTAATCATATGTGTAACTCACTGCATCTTATTTGATATTTTTTCTAAGTGTAGTAATTTAGGAAAAATCTCTATTGTTAATGAAGATAATGTTCTGGTACAAGAAAAAGGAACGGATAATTTGGAAAGTTTAAAACTGTTTGATACCTTATATGTTCTTGAGCTTTAAGTGTAATTTGTTGTCTATAAGTTGGCAAAGGATATGAAGTGTAAAGTAATTCTCTCCAACGAGTTGTGTTATGCAGGACCAATTTTTGGGGAGGATAATTGGCAATGCTAAGGGATTCAATAATCTCTACTGTTTTTCCAAAGAAAAACTTAAATTAAGGTACAGTCAAAATCCAAGTCCTTTGTGTCAATGTCCAATGAGTCCGACGTTATGCTATGGCATAAACGTCCTGATCATCCTAGTTTTCCATATCTGGGTCATTTGTATCCACATTTGTTCAAAAATAATAAGTTTGGTGATATTAAATGTGAATATTGTATTATGGAAAAATTATCTAAGAGTCTATCATGTTCAGCTTTACAAATCCTTCAAACCATTTCAATTGATACATAGTGACATTTGGGGTCCAGCTCAAATATTAACTCATACAAGTTATAAATGGTTTGCCACTTTTATCAGCTATCACTCACGAGTTTGTTGAGTTTTCCTCTTAAAAGAAAAAACTGACATTTGCTATATATTCCAGCAATTTCATAAATGTCTCCAATCTCTCAAGAAAATATTGAAATTCTTCACATCAATAATGGAAAAGAATACTTTTCAAATGAGTTAAGACTATTTAATTACCAATAGTATTGTTCATCAAAGCTCTTGTTCTTACACCCTCAATAGGATGGAATTACTGTGCGTAAGAATAGGCACTTACTTAAAGTTGCCAAATCAATGATGTTCACATCATCAATCCCTAATAGTTTATGGGAACAAGCGATTTTAACTGTCGCATATCTTATTAATTGTGTCATATCAAAAGTCCTCAATTTCAGGATTCCAATTAGTGTTCTTCTTGAGTCATATCCTTGTACATGTTACTAAATTCTCTTCCTACAAAGGTTTTTTGGTGTACAGTGTTTATTCTAAATAACTCACAAAATAAACACAAGCTTGAGTCTAGGGCAATTAAATGTGTCTTCATTGGGTATCCACCTTCACAAAAGGAATATAAGTATTATCATCCTCCTACAAGGGTGTCACATCTAATCTTGTCTTTCTTGAAATCAACCCTATTTTAGCTCATCGATTGAGTGGGAGTTGGAATCCTTTCATGATCGTGATAATCACCCTTTGTTCATTAACCTTCAGCTTATGCACATTCCTTATCAGTCTATGAATACCCCACAAAAATCAAATGGGTTGCAACCTGCTAAAACTTCATCCTTACATAAGGTTGAATAGACTAAACCAACCCCTTATTTGCCAGAAAGTTCCTGTGAGTTGTTGAATCACAGTGATAAAGTTACTGGTGAGCATCCTACTTCTAGTCATGTGCAACCAGAGGATATTATTGACCTGTCCACACCTGAAGATCCTCAAAACCAAGGTAATTCTCCAATGAGACCAGCGGTCAAAGTATATACTAGACGACCAAAGATTCCCTTGCATGACCAATCACTTCCTTCGAAGAATCTGGTTCATTCTCAGCAAGAAAATGTTCCAAATATGGAAGTACGTAAGGATAGGTCTCTAGATCTTCCAATAGCCTTAAGAAAGGAGAAGCAGGTATGTGCAAGACATCCCATTGCCAATTATATTACATATGAGAACCTATCCCCTAGTATAGGGCGTGTTTAACAAGAGTAGATGAAGAAAAGATACCTATGAATATTCAAAAGGCCATGGGAAATCCAAAGTGAAAAGAAGATGTGTTAGAAGAGATGAGAGCCACGTATCAAAATAACACATAAGAGATTGTAAATTTGCCTAAGGGAAAGAAGCCAATAAGAAGCAAATGGGTATTTAGTATGAAACATATGTAAGATAGTAGTGTTGAGTGATATAAGGCTCTGTTAACGACTCAAGGTTATACATAGACTTACGGAATAGATTATGAAGCAACTTTTACTCCGGTAGCTAAGTTAAACTCCATCAAAGTTATTTTATCACTTGCAGCAAAATCAAGATTGGTCATTTGCATTAGATGGTTGTTAAGAATGCCTTTTTAAATGGTGATCTAGAGGAGGAGATTTACATGCAAATACCACCAAGATTCACTTCAAAAAGTAATAGTGGAAAGGTATGTAAATTGACCAAGTCCTCTTATGGATTAAAACAATCTCCTAGAGCATGGTTCAAAAAATTCAACTATACTTTAGCAAGACTAGGTTATCAATAGAGCCAAGCTGAGCATACTTTATTTGAAAAATTGGGAGCAAATGGTTTAAAATCTATCCTCATTGTATATGTCGATGACATTATTATTATAAGAAATGATATGGTGGAGATTGAGCAGCTAAAAAAGAATATTGCAAGGGAGTATGAGACCAAAGAACTTGGAGAACTAAGATTCTTTTAAGGAATAGAGGTGGCCAAGATTTAAAAAAGAATTTTCATAAGTCAAAGAAAATATATAGTGGATCCTTTGAAAGAGACAGGGAAACTGGAGTGCAAACCCCTCAATACCCCATACCACACAACTGGAGGAGTTATGTTGCAGAGGATGATGCTCTTGTCAACAAGGGTCAAGACCAAAAAATAGTGGGAAGATTGATATATCTTTCCCTAACCAGACAGATTTGGCTCACTCCATAAGTCTCGTCAATCAAGCCATGCATGCTCCCACCAAGCATCATTAAGATGAAATTAAACATATATTAAGGTATCTTAAAGGAACTCCAAGAAAGGGTCTCTTTATTAAGAAGATTCAAAATTGAAGTATTGAAACTTTAGTAGATGATGATTGGGAGGAGGTATCTCTTATTGTAAATTGATATTCGGAGACTATACAAAGGTATGGGGTAACCTAGTAGCTTCAAGAAGCAAAAAAACAACTAATGATTGCTAAGAATAGTGTTGAGGCTAAATATAAAGTAATTGCTCAAGGGATATATGCGATGATCTAGCTACAAAGGCTGTTAATAGATCTAGATGTACAAGTTGAAGACACACTGATGTATAGTGACAACAAGTCATCCTTGAATATTGTAAAAAAGCCTATTCAGCATGACCACATAAAACATGTTCGGTTAGACCATCACTTTATAAAGTCAGAGATTGAAAAAGGAGGAATCAAGCTACAGCATGTTTCATCTCATAATCAAGAAGCAGACATATTCACCAAATTTTTGCCAAAGCAGGATTCTATGGAAATCCTATTATGCAAGCAGCGAATAATGGATTTCCCTTTCTCAACTTGAATGGGAGTGTAGGAATATTACAATTGCTACTATATGAAATAATTTTATAGTATATTTTCTTTAAATACATTTATCTATAATTACACTCAAATGACTTGGTTGTTTCTTCTTAAAGAAAAATCACGTCTCTTCTATTTTGTAGAATTTTTAAACCACATATGAACCCTATTTAGAACTCCTATCAAATGCTTTTGAATTGATATTGCTCGAATATATCTAAAACTATAACTTACCCAATTTTTCAAAAGTAATGGCACAGTTCATGAGACTTCCCATGCTAACAATCCACAACATAATAATGTGACTGAATCACCACTTAATACAGTTAAAGGTCCTACTACTTCATCATTATGTACCATCACATTTTTTTGGAGAAATGCTCCAGCAGCAACGCATCTCATTAATCTTAATCGTACTCCATCAAGAGTCCATCTCAAAAGTGCAATAGAAGTATTCGCTATATTTTATCATTAACTAGATCTAATGACCAAAATTTGTTAATGAGAAGAAATGTCGATAGAAGAATCATCAAAACAAGCACCATGCCCATAAAATTATACTTATTAAATCTTTCGAATGATTAATATTATGAAAATAACACTTAAAATACTTATTATTTGATTTCAAGCTTTCCAAGTGTGAATTGAACATGAGCTTTTAAAGCGATTTGATCAAGAAAGCATTTTGTGATCGACACAACACAGACATGACCATGTTTAGGTCATGTCACGCCCAAATTTCAAAAAATTTACCCCTGAAAACCATACAACATCGGATGACTGTGTCTACGTAGTTTCCTGCCCAGAATTGCGAACAGGAGAGTTACATGACACCTAACACAACTATGTCGCAATCGCATCTCAACAACGTCCTGAAAATTTCCAAGAAAAATCTTAAAAGAAGAAAGTGCGTGATTTTAACTGAAGAAACAGCAACTTGGGATAACTTAGAATAGTCTTAAGGATTTCAATTTCCACATTCCTAATTTGCGGATTTACTTTCCAATTTTCAAGCTTTTACTCGCCAATCAAGTAGATGATAACTTTCTTCTTCTTAAGGCTTCAACTTTCCTATTTTAGGATGAGGAAACTTTTTTCAAACTTGAAGGACCTCTATGTAAGGAGGATTTCCCATGGGCAGGAGGGATACGAATTTTAGAGAGATATTACTTTATATTGTAGCGAGGAAGTGGTATGCTTGATTTTGTGTTTTTATCTACTCCATGTGGTTCTTTTTTTATTCTATGGAGGATTAAAATTATAGCTTAAATTTTGATTAACCTTAGGATATTTATATGATTTATACTTATAGTTTTTGATTTATTAATTGATTTCTTGAACCCAATTGTGTTACTTTAATTGTTTATTTTGAATTGATAGTGCGTAATATTAATTCTTGATTAGATTCCACCCAAGTTAATGGAAAAATTGCTTATGTGAATAAATCTACATAGTTAGAGGGAGTTGAATGCAATCCTAGAAATAGGACGCTAGAAATCTTTCGAATCATGGTCAAACCTATCTTAGGTGTTTTAATTAAAAAGAGATTTCAGTTTATCAACCCAAGGTTAGTATTCGATAATCTCGAGAAATATATCAAGTTACTTTAGAAAATCCTACTGTCCAAGAATATTAATAATAATATTGGGATTATCTTCAGCATAAAAACATAAATACCTAGTGGAGATTCAAAATCTAAATGCTTTTGCCGATTGATTAATCTTTAGTAAACTTGACTTGTGACGTGTAAATAATTGTCAGTTAATTAGGAAAATACCTTGATCACTTAAATTTACAGGTTAAACAATACAAAAATGGTGATTATTAGTATAAACTAATCCTCGTAGGAACAATACTCATATTTAATCCCTATGCTTCAAAATCAATAGGTCCAATTGCTTTACACAATCGTAATTGGGATTTAAGTTTAAGATTGTTGACCTGTTATTGATTTTGATTTACATACAATTAGCACCCACAACCTTTAATCAATCAAATTCCATAGAATTTTTAACAAGTATTGCAGTATAAGAAGCAGATGCTATAAAAGATGGGATGGGACTTTAGAATGAAATGGAACATGGGAAATACAAAGAGAATTGCACTTTGGAGATATACAAAGCGAAATCAATGGCTAAAAGTTACACCAAAATGTGATGTGAATGCATTCCTACATGGTGACACAGAAGCGAAAGCATACATTAAGTTTGAGGTATTAAACTCCACAATAACCCAATTATCAATGGGAATGATTCAATGGAATAAAGAAATTTCAAGGAGCATGATATTAAAGATTTAGGAAGGTTAAGAGACTTCCTAGAAATAGGAGAAACCTATTCAAAACAAGGGATCTTTATATACTAGAGGAAGTACAAATTAGACTTATTGGTGGAAACTAAAAAGCTTAGGTGAAAAATCAAAATCTAGATGGATCAAATGATGAGGTAGAAGTAGAAAAGTAGACAAGGAGCGAACATAGCATATGCAATAAGGAGAGTGAGTTGGTATACACATAACCTACATTAAACACATATGCAAGCAATTGAAAACTAAGTGATCAAAAGTCTACTCCTACATGTAGAAACTTATTCAAGAAGGGAATTTGGGTTGCCATAAAAGCAAATACAGATATAGATTATGCAGGCTCTTTGATGAATAGGAGGTCTACTGTAGGGTACTGTGTAGTTCCAGGAGAGAATCTGGTCACTTAAAGGAGTTAAAAACAATCAACGGTTAAGAGATATAGTGCAGAAGTTGAGCTTAAAGCCATGGCTTCTGGCATTTGTTTGCAATTATGACTGAAAATAGTTTTAGAAGATATAAGAACCAACAATGAAAAAGCAATGCAGTTATATAATAACAATAAAAAAGCAATTAGCATTGCAGTTCAGCACAAATGGAAACTAAGCACATGGAGTTTTCTTTTTCTTCATTTTTTTTTTTTTTTTGGTTGGGCCTCAAGCACATGGAGTTGGACTGACACTTTATACAAAAGAAATTAAACAATGCATTATTCGCTACACCATATGTTTCTGCTCCAATGAATAACTAGCAAACGTTTTTGAAAAGGATTTATCAACTAAAGATTCCAAGACATCACTTGCAAGTTAGGAATGGAAGATATCCACTCACCAATTATAGGGGGTACATAAGGAGTCACATAGTCTGTAAAATACAGAAATAAAAATGAAAATATAATGAATTATGAATCATGAGATGATATAGAATGAGTTTAAGGTCAAAACAAGTAAGTTGTAAAGGTTTAAGTTTGATTATAGAATGAATATTAAAGTTTGGATTGCTGCAATTTTTAACAGATTGTACGCCGCCTCCTGGAGAATCTACGTCATCAGCGTAGAGACGACATAGGAAGGAAACAGTAGCGTTTTTCTTAACGTTGGGTGGAAAGCCACCAGTGTACACTAGGGTTTCTCTCAACACCGACTAGGAATGCCGCCAGCGTAGAGCATGGATTTGTCGGCGTATATAGTAGGATCGAAGTTCTGAGAAATCAAAGCCCCGATGAACGCTGTCAGCACTCGTGTAAATTTTGCCAGCATAGGGTGTACGCCGGCAAGATCTACACGTACGCCGCCGGCGTAGGGCTGGCGTATGACCAAATTTATATAAATACGAGATGCGAAAAACAGTTTCAACAGAATATATTTTATCATTTTTCCTCTTCGTATAAGAGAGTTTTGGAGTGTTCTTAGAGATCTAGGCTTGGAGAATCATTCAGAAGGTGTTTTTGATCCAAAGTAAGTGATTATAACCTTTTCTCATTAATTAAATACGAATTTGTATGAGTTTGCTTAGGGTTTTGTGTGTTCTTGAAGGAAAAACGTGGAAAAGAGTTAGATCCTGGATTTAATCTGTCTCAGTTGGATAAGAAGTGAATGTTGTGATTAAAACAAATAAGTATAATGTTCTCATATCAGATTTATACAAATTTCATGCAAATTCTAAGGATTTTGTGATTTGATTGCACGAAGAAAACCCTAGATTTGGTTGGGATCCGAATTTGTGGATGTGAGTTGGATTTTAGTGATCTAAATCAGTAAGTTTCATCCTTTCTTTGATGAAGTTGAATAATATGTGATTAGATGATCATTATGTGTTCTTGTTGTCATATAATGTTAGGGTTTGAAGGATTATCAAATTCTATATATTGTTGTGGAAGATTGATCGGGTTAGACGGTGCAACTTAGTGATTTTCTTTGTCAGGTCAGGATTTCGGGAGTTATAGTATATTAGGATTTGTTTATATCGTGTTCTTATTTATTATATATATGTATGTTGTTGACAGGAATGTGGAGATTTGGGTTGTTGTTATATTGTCATTATTGATTGAAGTGTTGTAGAGATTCGGGATATTTGGTTGTGGTTGAGTGTTGACGATAAAGGATTTTTTTAGGAGATACAAAATTGGAATTTCCTGAAACTAAGAAAGGTACGACCAATCCTTACTTGTTGTTTTTGCTTGTAAGTTTAGTATTGATTGAATGGTTGTAGGAACAGAATTTCTTAATAAACTTAATCTTTATTCGGTTTAATAATTGTATGTTTTGGTTGTGCTTGGCTTTGACTAGTAAAGACCTGGCAGACAGTGATATTGGTAGGCAGCCTGATGATCTTGGTGTAAGGTTGTCCCTAGTGGACTCGTGCCTTGATATGATTCCGGTAAAATTAGGTGTTCTGGATTCGGGGTGTTTGGGGAGTACCCACTCATCCATATATGTATATGATTATTATTTTCAAAGAGTTGTATGATTTTCAATGGGGTCTAAGTAACTCCGAGTTCAGGATTAGAGTATACCTAATACTGGACTGTGTTGTTTTGTTGGCTTAAGAAGGATAATAATATGATTGTTTGCATTAGTTTAAGTTGCATGAATTATATGCTTTTGTATGTGCATATGCATTTGTTTTTAGATTGGAGTTATCGTACTAGGCGTCGTCGCTCATTCTTTTAAATTTCAGGTACAGGTGAAGAGATATAGTGTATGATCTTTCGGATATGACTTATTCTTTGATAGCGCGGATGGCGATAGTGGACCTGACTACCCAGCCGAGAGTTAGGCTTCATATATCAAATTTCTAAGAGAAGACATAATTGATCATTTAGAATTGTAGTTGGATGCTTTTACTGGTTTTACATGGAAAGATTATAATGTAAACAGTATTTAGTTTCTGTTGAATTTGTTGACAATGATGTCAACTTGGATTTTTATGCTTGAACCAGAAGTTTATGTTTTATGAAGTATGAGTTATTAGTTTTAACAAGTCTCGTATCCTATAAGTTACCTTATGAGTTTTCACAGGTGATGATTGTGTTATTGTGGATAATAGAGCCTTTGCGTGTCCTATATAAGAAGGGATACGAAGCGAGTTGTAATGCCTTATTTTAGGGCGTTACATAATCAATGACAAATACATACTTTCAGCATTGTATTTAGAATATATTTTCTAACTGTTTCTTTCCACATTGTATGGCTGTAGGATATTCTTCTTATTTGTACATCTTTTGTTTCCCAATTAGTTCCTAGAATGAAAGCTTTTAGGAGATTTCCAATTTTGTATAATAGCATATAAAAAGCTAAAGTACCTTTTCTCTTTGGAATGTATGGGAAATATACAATTATCTACCACATTTTTTTTTTTTTTTTTTTTTTTTTTTTTGTTGGTTGGTTGGGTGGGCAGGCAGGGGTGGGGGCGCGTGTGTGTGTGCGTTTTTTTTTTTTTTTTTTTTTTTGTGGGTGGGTGTGGGGGTGGGTGGTTGGGGTGGTTGTTGGGCAGCATGTATATAGTGAGAAAATTATAATCTGGAAAAAATCAAAAGCCAGATCGATTTCCACATTCAGACAGCTGCACGTCACCAAGTGTTTGATTCTTCAACTATATATTCAATTATGTATTGAATTATGGAATCCTGCAGTAAATGTGCTCCTATTGCTTCTAATTGGAAATTGGATCTTCAATGATAACAAATCTGACAGGTAGATTCCTGTTCCTTGTTTTTTATTACAAGACTGTTAATTTATTCCCAAATTTACAAGAAGAATATCCCATCATGTGCCAGAGTTCTCAACAACATTAACGATGAAAATTTACCCAAAAAGAAAAGGAAAACAAAATGATGATGAAATAGCCATGCATTTGAACTAACAGCTGCAGCACCCTGACTTCAACTCATTTTCATAAACTTAAGTGACCAGAAAGATATATACCAAACATTCAGAAATATTAAAACAAGGAATAACCAATTACCTGTGGACGTATTATGCGATCCATCTCCAATATTATATCTTCCAATAAGCAACCTCTTCCATGGTTTTTATATTGGGAGAAAAGATGATTGGCATGCAACAAATCATATGTGCGTGGATATGTGGAGAATGGCTCACACCTGAAGTTATATACACAATCTGTCATCAGTTGGAATAAAAAATACATGAATTGCATCCACAATAGAAGATACACCTCCAGAGTTAGCATGGAACAAAGAGAACAGACTTTCATCGTTCCTTACCAATCATGAAAAGCACCAATTAAACCTCGGTCATAAATGGCTGACAATGTGTTATTCATGCCAGCAGGAACCACATTCATCACCCAAACAGGGTATGTGTTCAAGGCTACAGCAAATCCACCAAACACAGCATTCGCATCCATGACATTTCTTATCTCTGAGTCACTTGTGTTCATCAATTCCCAGTAACGCTGCACTTGAGATTGCCAGAAAGTAGTGTCTGAAACAAACTCATCCTGCCCAATGCCTGTTGCCAACATGACATCAATACCGTTCCAAGAAAATGTGAAGAAGAAAATCCTTGAAAATAAATATGAGTTTTCAAAAGGGTTACTTTAACAATAAATATGTAATTTGGATGCACAAGAGTATAATAGTTCTAACCAAATGCCACAATGCAAAGTTTGTCGGCGGCAAGTGGAGATATAGGGATTTATATTCTAAGAAAACTATGGCATAGTTTTTAACACATGGCACCGTACAATATCCAACTTTTGATCAAATTCACATACTACAGGAGAATTACTGCAGCACACATCTCTGAACCAAAAGATACTTGTCCAGTTGTAGTATATGGCTTCTTTATCATATAGCATATGCACAGCTTATAATCTCTCGTTATCAATATAAACAATAAAAGGAGAATGCAGTCTTCTTGTTTGAATGAGCTACATGGCCAGCAAAATGGTCAGGCTTCAAAAAGCACAGATACGAAACTCAAAAACTAAGAAGAACAGAAATCTTATTAAAGAAAAAGCAACATCCATGACCATCTAGGAAAATAAAGCAGGCAAGAGAGGGAAAAAAATGTTGTTTTGGATTGTCTGCACACCTAAACTGCTGAGACTCTGTGAATACACTGAGAGACGTTCTGGTCTGGGGGGAAGCTTAATTGAGTCAGCTGTGTTACTTAATCTTATACAGTTTTTCAGTGGAGTATTCCAGGAGGCTCTAGTTTCATCTACTGGTCCACATAAGTTAACCAGCTTTCGCTGTACATTTTGACGAAGGCACAATTGATCCTCTTCTTTAACCCAAATAGCAGTTTGAACTTGTCGTGCAATAAGTTTCCAGCACATTGCTGTGGTCAAATTCATAAGTTTATCCCATATCATGGGATAGTCTTTGTCTTTTCTGTATGCAGGAGGAGCAGAATAGACAAAATACCCCTTAGGCCGTAAAAGGCGATCCATTTCTTTGAGCAGAATACCATCTGCAGAAAAAGCAAAATAAAGATGGAAGCCAAAAAATGAATATTTGCAATGATATATGTTAAGTATGGTCATGCCAGGAACACCCCATTTTTTAACCAGTATAATACGAGATAAACTCAACAAAGGAAATTGAATCAACATACAAAGTGATATCTCTCCAAAGAGGATCACATTTTAATAGTAATTAATAGGACTGAGGATCGACAGTTCTTTCCTATCAAATAAAAGTGTAGTTCTGGATTATAAGGAAAAGACTGTTAGCAAAATAAATCAGTATCTCTGTTCATAAGTTTTTTTGTTTAAAGATCTCTGTTTAAAGTTGATGTTATATGAAAATCAGGCAGCAACAACACTGAAAGGAACCAATGGAAACATATCGTGTTCATCTCCTAGACCAGAAATTCACATGTTGATGTTCTTGATAGATATCAAAGAAAATTGTAACCTCAACTTTGCATAATCAGATTGATCGTGCTTCAATATTCAAAATCTTCCTTGTGTTTATAATAAGAAATGGTGTGAATTCCTTCCCAACTCCAAATCAGCCAAGCATTAGCTACACCAGTTCTACAGCAAAGTCACGGAAAGGTTGAACACAAAATAGAAATATGCTGGCTTGGCAATAAAATGCATTTAGCAGAGATGGAGACAGCATTGACTAAAGGTAAATACTTTTCTGGTTTCATAAATTAAATGTTACCTGCAACAAAAAATTCACAAGCATAAACACATGGAAGTGCTTAGAAAGATAAAAGTACCATGGGCATGCCAATCAACACGACACCTCGAACAGTGAACCATCTCAAAGGAGCTTGCTGGATATGGTAGCTGCTTTGTGGCAATGGCAGCAATCATTGCACCTATTCCACGCTCTAGAGCAAACTGAATCTGATTTTCATGCCCATCTTTTGGAGCAAAGGACATAGTTTGTATATTGAGTGGAAGAAGATATGCTGAGAAGCTGGAAACCCCACAACCTACATCCAGAACTTGAACAACACCAGCTGAACGAAGGTCACCTGTCTTGTCAGTTATCATATTTCCTAACCTGGATATGCAAGATTTGATACCAAATCAGACAAGAATCAAATCTATCTGTCTCATTTGATCCAACTTGCCAAGTCCATAAAGATCTTATTAATGTGATGAATGAAACCTAACTATTAACTGATCAATAAGTTTAACAATCCCTTCACTTATATTTTGAATTACTAAAGCAGCAGAATATTACTTGATCTGCATCACTTCCTGACAAAAATTTAAAACTCAAACAAAATTCTTTCATGATGCATTTTCTTTCCAACAACAATGCTCATCATCCATTGCTTTGTTTCAGTGAAGTCCTGTTTACAATATAAATTGAACTTCTTTTTTCAGTGTTCATACTCAGCTCAGGTATGGGGTGAGGTGTGCATGAGATATCCTGCCCTCCACCCTACTCTCCATGAAGTGAGGCCACTTCTGGTACTGTTGCAACCTCTTGTAGATTTCCTATTCTATTTTTGCAGTGGGCAGCTTTTTCAGCAGCAGTATATTGCAACTGGAGAACAAGAAATTTAGTCTTCGTTGAAAATAGTAGCACAGCTCTCTGTGCAAGCCAGAAGGATTTTGTTCTACACTAGTTTAATAAAATTGAATCATAGCTTTTGCAAACTCTAGGACCTGTTGCTTATTTTTTATAGAGTTTGCCATGAATTATCATCCTTGACTCCACTATCAGCATTGTTTTTGTACAAACTTTGTCAATATGAGTACAATTCTTGAATTACCAAGAGTTATATATATGCAGCACATATTCATTACCTATAGTTATCATAAATAGAATATCTTTCTAAATTCCACCTGTTCAAATGATAATTGAAAACAAAATATATGTTATTCCATAAGTCATATAGCAGAAATGACAATACTTAGGGGAGAAAAAGCAGAGGGTTCAGCAAAATGCCATGTTGAAAGTTAAAAATGCATTTGGAACACACATCAATCCACAAAACGTCCGTGTAAAGGATTAGATGTATTATTCCACACAGCTGACTCTAATCAATAAGTAGTGGTGGAAAATCAGTTATCAAATATAGATGATTACCCTATAAAATTGATGATCATGACACAAACAAAACTGTTCCTAAACCATATCAGAGGTTTTAGCCAAAAAAAAAAATTAATAATAAAATAATAATTCAGAGGCCATATAATTATAATTGATTTCCATTTGTATCCACTGGAAAGGATGCATCCATCGGAAAGTAGAGGATAACAACTCTCTCTCAAGAACACAAGTAACAAGCTGACCAGATTTTTGTGGCAGAAAACACATGTGAAAAATTAAATCCTCAGGAGGAAAGGTTAAACTAAATTACCGTTGAATATACTCGGGTGCCCCATGTTTGAAATGAGTACCACCACCAGGAAACCACCAGAGTTGATCAAATTCATGTACCCAGTTCTGTCCTCCCTTTACTTCGGCTAGATGTGTATGATTGACGTTGCTTCGCCACACATAGTCCCTACTGATGGGCCATCTTATTGGCAACTTATAATCTACAGGTGGTGGCACCAAACAAAACAGTCGCTTCTCGGGAGGAGGGCAATGCCTCTCTAGTTCTTCACGAAGAGTTACGTTTAAACTGGGCAGCAATTCTTTTATATATGAATTATCATGGCAAGGTATATATTCATTGTATTCCAATGGACATACATTAATCCCAGTTTCAGGGATTACAGGATGGCTTTTTCTGTAAGTAACCTCAACTCTATTTGTAAAAATGTGTATACCTGCACAAGTGAAAGGTTTAACCTGCATCAATTTGAATAATAATAGCACAATAATCGCAGGAGACTTAGTCCATCGAATAACTAAGTGACCACCTTTGATGAAACTATCCACTCAACAAAGACAATGAACAACAAAGGATAGACAGTTGAACAGTACCAGTTGTCTATGTGCTACCCAATGAAACTGAGGACAACTTCCACGAGAGAACTTAAACGGAATCAAGGGCTATCTAAAGAATTTATGTGGTAAGAAACTCTGTCTTAATGGGTGTTATCTTCTTACATGAGTTGTGACAGTGCAAAGCAAAAGGCAACACATTGTGTCTGCAACAGCATTTATGGGAAACATACTCTAACTTGAGTGTGTTTTTTTCATACAGAAATCATAAGAGCACTCTGCTGCATTGCAGGACCATCAATTTTATCACCACCAGAACCAAATTTACGTCAAAAACCTCCATCAACTCATAGTTGTACAATCACTTGCCTTTTGCAATATCCCTACAGCCCAAACAGTTCTTCCCAACTATAGAACCTTGAGTATATGTATTTTCATATATCAAAGGAGAAAGCTTTGACACGGAAAAAAAAAACTAATAATAATAATCCAAAAACTCCTAATTGAAGTTGGAGAGCCTAGGTTCATATACCCACATTGAAATTTAATACTTCTGATCTGAGACCTAAACTAGTACCACATCCATCGTGCTCTAAAGCCCTAGCATCCAGACGGGAAGAAACAAATGTTTTTTCTAGTCCTATAAAAACAATGCTAAGCCGTCGTTACTATCCTCGCGGAACAATTGTATCTAGGAGAAAGTAGATGCAATTGGGATTCCACAAACTAACTTATCAACCTCTGACTCATTTATTTACTAAAAACATCGACAATATATTATAACCTCAAATTTTTTATCACATAGTAAATGCGCAGGAAACGGTCCTACACCATCACGTACCCGAGAGAGAAGTAATGACATTTATAATAAGGACATCAATCAGTCTAACAGATTCACAGCATCAACAGTAACAACCTAGAAACCAACATTAGTTCAAACTACCGGAACATATACATGCAGAGGAGGAATTAAAAAAAGGAAAAAGGAGAGCGAGCGAACCAGGGTAAGAGGAATTGGAGAGGTCAGTGTTGGATTGAGATTGAGATTGAGATTGAGATTGAGAGACGTAAAGGGGTTTGTTGTTGCCAAAGAGAGTCCCTGCATAGAAAGACCCAACCATCAACACCAATGCCACCATTATCATTTGTCCTGACTTCAAATCGAAGGCTGAACTCATCACGTTCCCCACCATTTTATTATTTTTCCCTGTCAAACAAATGATTTGGTTCTCTCTCGATTCGGTATTGATTAGATCTTCGAAACCTTCCTTTCTAGTTTCCAGATCGAAGCAAGCTGCTTCTGAGTTCTGAGTGAGCTCAGTTTGGAAATATTTTAACATGTCTTTGTGTCTCTTTTTCCACCGTCGGTTGGTGTCGAACCGTTGCTTTCTTGTCTCCGATTTTTAATGTAATATTTAAATTTTTTTTAAAAAATCGCTCTCGATAAATAACTTCTATACTACTATATTTAAAAAAAAAAAATTAAGACTGATTTATATTATTTTATTTTTGATATAAAATGATTTTTTTTGCCTCAAATTTGTTTTATTAATTTGACAGATTTTAGTTTTTTTTTTTTTTCAGAAACATAGAGTACTACCTACACTCATGAGACTAGACTGAATAAACATTTTAATCCTTAATTATTATCATGAACACTTTATATAACAACAAGACAATAAGCCTTAAGATATTAAACAAATTTAAAGAAATATATCACCCAATGAAGATGGAACAAAATCCTTTTTTTCTCATCTGACAACTTAAATTGTCTATATATTATTGTATTGTACTTATGTATACTAAAAAAAAATGGATAGCATAAAAATCCATGTCAAACACTGTGTGAGTGGATTCTACCGTTTAGTATTCTTATATTGTATTATTCAATTTATCTTTTATCATATCCAGTTCTTATGATCAAATACCACTTATTGTGAGCAAATAATAAACGTCGACCCAATGGAAATCTATACTTAAGGATGCAACCTAATCAGCCATTAACGAGTTTTCAACTCGTCCAAACCGATAATAACCCATAGGATAATAGGTCGGGTTTGGATATAGGTAAAAAATCCTATAGGATATTAAGGCCGGGTTGGATACTATTAAAACTTGATAGATACCCACCCGACCTGTTAGTCATAGTAAAAAAAAATTTTGTAATGCATATACATTTACTAAATGTAAACATAGTAACAAGCTAAATTTAAAAACAAGTTGGTAAAAAAGAAGGAAAATTGCTATATTATTAGAATATTATTTTATTGGCTTAAGTCTACTGAATCTATTGAAAAAAAACAATAAATAGGACGGGTTCGGGTTTATAATTGGGCGGGTGGTCAGACGAGTAATCGAGTTGATAGTTAAGCACGTAACTGGGCAGGTAACGGGTTTTAAAGTAAACCCTATAGCACAGGTTTGGATATAGAAGGAAAACTTTATAGGGTTATAAGGTCGGGTTTGGTATGCCCTAAAGTGTAACGGGTTCGAGTTTGGGTTCATATAACCCACCCAAAACCCGCCCCGATTGCATCATTATCTATACTAAACCAGTAAACCCACAATAGGCCCCAAAGCCCATGTGCCAGACTAGCACACAATGGGTCGAGCTCAATAGAAGGTTTTCAGCCTCTAGCCTGCCAAGGAGATCGGTCCAATCCCGATCTTAACTTATTAAGCTCCCTAGCGAGCTCCTGCCATAACATTTTACATAATCTTCTCGACACAGGACCGGAGGGGGACTATCATACCCCTAGAAAGTATTGTAATAATATATCATGTAACTAACTGAGACCTTCAGGGGGATACATAAGTATTTTACAGCTAGTATGCCCCTAAAAAGTGAATATAAAGCAGGATCAAAAGTTGATTAGAGTTAAAAAGATTTTGTATATATATAAGACATAAGCCAAGATAACCAAATTACAAAGATTAGGTCATCACTTAATATTACATCCATAGTCTTCAAGGCTTCACCTGAATACTTATATATAGAACTCACAAGAAAAGAAAAAAAACATAACATAAGCTATTACAACCACTACATACTAAGTCTCTATTACAAATCAAGGTTTTCCTTGCAAAAATGGATATATAAGCTCATTTTCTACCCTAACTCCCACACAGGTCCTGGTCTCGATCTTCTTGCTTAATTTCCTGTAAAATAACAATATAAAGGAGCGTGAGCATTGAAAAGCTCAGAGGGTAATAAAATCTTAACACAATTCATTGTTTTTGAATCATGGTTATTTAAGAAACATATGCAATGCATCAATCAAACAAATATAACGAACACGGTTTGGATAATCGGAATCCGAACCTATGGGATTTATGCCCTCCAAGGAGTTGAAGGATTAGTTAAGCAATTCATGCCCATAAGAATTCCAAAACTAAAGAAGAAGGATTCTTTTACCATATAAAAAATAGATATAATATTCATAGTCTCCACTTCATTTAGAACTTGAAAATTCTCACTAAGTATTAATACTCTATAGCCAACTCTAATACAGGCGACCTCCTTCAAAGCCTAGCTAGTTCCTGTGAAACTAACAACCCTATGTAATCTTAACTAGATTCAATGGACTTAATAAGCATTACTACATAATTGAAATATTAATACGTGACATAAATAACATGCTAATGCAATTATGATATTATGTAATGTATGTCAGTTTGAGATTAAGGTCCAATAAGCTTTAGTCCATGTTATATGGTGATCATCTCAATTTTTAAACACTCATCAAACCCAAACTACACACCTTTTATCAACCAATAAGGTTATTGCTTTGAATATAATAGTTTATCACTTATTCATAAACATATAACAAGCAAAATCCAATCCCCATGCATTTTGATGTTATTACATATAAGGCAATGTTCATATTCTGTTTTACAAGCAAAACCAAAGAGAAGAATCTGATTACTTACCCATGCATGAAAGTAAATCGTCATAATAATCAGCTGAAAAGCCCAAGTCTTGGTCAGAAGATCCTATAAAATAACAAACAAAATTCTCTATCTCTATGTAGGATTTCTATTGATACTTCGGTATTCTAAACTTAAGTTATTAAAAATTATACTTCATAGTTTTTTAAGGAATAAAGGAATTCTAAACTTATATACTTTCATTTAATAAGAAACAAAACATAACATATAACATAACATATATACATGTATAAATATTATTAATTAATAAAGAATTTTTTTTAAACCACAAGTAAAACACCCTATCATATACCTTGTATGGCCCCATGTATGAGTCCAGCAATTTTTACCAGAAAGTGAAACACCTTGTCATACACCCCGTATGGCCCCATATATGAGTCCAGAACTTTTGACCAAAAAGTGAAACACCTTGTCATATACCCCATATGGCCCCATGTATGAGTCCAAAACTTTTGACCAGAAAGTGAAACACCTTATCAAATGCCATGTATGAAATTTCCATGCTTTCTAACTTCTCAAAATTGAAATTTTACTTCTCCAAACACAAGTGTTGATCTCAACTTCATCATATACACTTCCCCTCTGATACATAACCCATAAACCCTTCAAGAAACATCACATGAGCATAACACCAATATCAAAATCCAACATCAACTACACCCAACACCAACCCGTTCAACCAACAAAAGCTTATGATATCTAAGAGTTAAGACTCATAACATCAAATATCACTTCTCAACTTCATTTATCTAACTTCAAACTCACCCACAACCTTCTAACCATCAAAACCCATCACAAACATAAACTTCAAATACCCAAATTAATAATTAACAAATCAAAAGAGAAGTTATAACTTGCTTTAAGCTAGCTTAACTTGTTGATAGAATTAGCTTGAGTTTTTAAAAGAGAAAATGAAGAAAAATGAAAGTGTAGAGGTGGGTTGTGTGTTTTACGGGTTTTAGTCTGTTAAAAGGAAGAAAGAAAGGAAATTTTTGCCTAAGTGTTAGTTAATTTTGTCTTACATAACTAGATAGAGTTTGTTGACTTTTTATGCATTAATGCAAGGCCATTGTGTGTGTGTGTACATGATCCCTAAGGTGGATTTAGATGCCAAAAAAAAAAAAAATGCAGCAAAAAAAATCAACTTGAATTTTGTAATTAAAACATCAACATACTTTCTAACGGAAATCAATACAAAGTTTGAATAAATCTAGCTTACATATTATATTTAAAAGGAAATTTTCTTGTAGAAAACTATATAGGAAACTTTATAATTTAGAGATTAAATTTTCAAATCTAATTTTCTAAAGGAGTTTAAGAGTAAAATATTTGATATACCATTTGAAATGGGTTATTTAAACTATTATATCTTCAAAGACCTATCTAATGAAAATTTTTAAATTAATTAAAATAATAGGCAACTTTTAAAAAGATTAACATGAAAGTTTGGATTCTTTTCTTCATTTATCTAATTTCAAACATGTTGAGACACTTAAATCTAACAATCAAAGCATTCAACAAAAAATTATATACTAACACTTGATTGATTTTAAATTCTATTTCTCAAACTCCAAACTTAGAAAAACTTAGGGGTTTAGAGGGACATCATCAATTTGTCCACACTCCTCGAGTTCCCTTAACATGTACTCAAAACAAACCCTCCACCTTGAGGACAGGTCAACTCCCAACTCAAAAACCACCATAACAGAAAAGATTTGGTAAGTCCCATTATAGTATGACCATTGATGAGTCATTTTTACTCTATATTTTTTATAGGATTTTGAGCTCATTTTGCTAAGAATTTCAGATAAAATCTTGCAAAACTTATGTTTTTTTATAAATAATGTTTTTTTGAAGCTCTTAAAATCTAATGAGGAATAATCAAAGTGTTTTAAATTAGATTTGGAGCAAAAACAACAAGTAAAGTCAAGATTGCAGAAGTTAAGCCCTGTAAAGTCAAAGCCGAGGCCAAACAAAGGAAGAAAACAACAAAAATTGGTCTATCGAGCCTTAGCTGCAAGCCCTTGATATGACCTTCGACTTCAGCCGAAGTGATCGAGCATCATTCTAGAAAAAACACTATCGAGCCTCAAAGTCGAGCCTCAAATCTTGACCCTCGAAAGAGCTTTTATAGATTGATTCTTCATTAGAATTGCCTCGAGCCTTAAATACAAGCCTCGACTTTTTCAATTTTACCCTTGATAGAGCAAATGATAAAAACGCACATTTACTTTAGCAATTTTTGAAGTCGAGCCTGATTTTGCTTTATAAAAGCCTCAACCAACAGATTACACACGACCCTCGATGAGTGTTTTCATAGATCATAAGCGCACGTGGAAAGTTATCATAAATTCTATTAAAAAGAATCTGCCATGTGTCAATAAATTAGGTCATTTTTCTGTGCCTAGTAGCCTATAAATAAACAGGCAAGCATGCATTGTAAAGTATATACCAACAATGTAAATAAGCATTTTAACGTAGATTAGTTTTATGAAGGATTCTTGAGAGAAAGAATTTCTTTTTCTTCTTACTTGAGAATTTCTTCTGTTTTCTAGGTAAAATTAATTTAACCCAATATTTGTAATTTTGATGAAACTCTAAACAATTAATTGATTAATCTTTTGAATTTAATTTATTTCTTCTAATTCGCACTTATTTTGATAAATCCATTGAGAAATAAACTCCTACAGCTTAGGGATTACAAATCCAATTCCTGATTCAATTGATTTCAAATGCGCTTTCAACTTAATTTGATTAGGTGTTTGTAATTAGTGACATGAACTTAAACTTATGGTTTTTAAAGGATGGTGCACTCTTTTAGATCCATGATTGATTTCAATTGGATAGATCGAGAGATCATTCAATTGGATAGATCTGTGGTTGCTAATGAGTCAATTCTAACTATCTCTTGCCGAGGAATGGTGAAGACTTTCTGTCACTTGTCTTAAAAATTCATTGAGTTGTTTTTTTCAAAACATGTATTCCTATTCTTTATGCTGGTCTAATTGGAATTTCATATTACTGGTTTCAGCTAGATCTAGAACTACTGACTTCAAGAGAAGTTTTAGTTTAAATTAGAGAATCTAGTGCTATAAACACACAATTCAAACAGCTTTTAAGAAGTTCATTGTTTTTAAGAAATCATTCTAATAAGGAATTGGTGAAGTAACCCTGAGCTGCTGTCTAATAGAAGTTCAGGCTTATTTCTTATTTTACCTATTAAACGTTTGTGACTAATCCTAACTTAGGATAGTTTTTTTTTTCTTTATCATTTTTTAAACCTTTCTTTAGCTAGACAATGGGTGAGGTTGGGAGTACACTAACTGCCAAACATTCTCTTCGGACCAACCTAAATCACTATATATGCTACATCCAATGAGTGCGCTTGCCCTGTGAAACCATAGTTATTGAAACCGATTTACAAAACATTTGTAAATGTGAAAAACTCGATCAATGATTAGCATGAACTTAACTGAAACCCAAACCAAACAACTAAGTATTTTTCTGGTGTTGTTGCCGGGGAATGGTGTTGGATTCAATATTATATTTGAAGCCCAACAAGACAATAGTGGAAATCAATTTTCATTTGTTGTTCTAGCCACCTTTTACATGTTTATATCTTTTTGTTAGAATAGTCATACGTTTCCTGCAGTTTTTCTATTTGTTTGTTTTGTTTAGGATGGAGCACCACATGCCATTTCTGATTCAACAATTAGAGGATGCCTTGAGACAATAACAAGAAGGGTTCTTCTCTCATCAATAGAATGATAACTAGTACCCTCCAGAGATATTCCATCACCATTTTGCTGGCGATTACCCTGGAGTGTGTTGGAATCCCCCACAGAAGTGGAATCATTATCCTCAGTATCAAAATGTGCAACCCAGAAACTTCAACTCTCATTCTAGCTTGGAGGAAACCCTCATTTATTTCATCAAAGAAACTAATCACCAATTTCAGCAAACTGAGTTGGTATTCGAAAGCTACTTAAGATCTCTTGAAAAGCTTAAAAACGATGTAAACAATGTTGTAACTATGCCTAGAGAGAGAATTATGGAGGGAGTTCATACTGTCTCCCTCAGAAGTGGTAGATTAAAAGAGACAAGAGAAAGAAAAAAAGAGCAAAAAGAAGAAGAAATGAAGGTTGAAAAAGAACAAGAAAAATGTGAAGAAAATAAAACAGATACAAAAGAAAAAAAGAAAAAGAAATTGAACATAAAAAGAGTGTATCTCCTATTGAACCATACAAACCTCCTTTGCTTTTCCCTGCAAGGGCAAGGAGAGACGATGAGGAACAGTTTAAAAAGTGTTTAGAATTGTTTAAGCAGCTGCATATAAACCTACCTTTGATTGGTGCACTTTCGCAAATGCCAAAAGTATGCAAAATTTTTTGAAGAGTTGCTTTCCAATAAGAAGAATTGGAGGAGGTGTCTCTAGTGACACCTGGAAGAGATTGTTCTGCAATTTTGTTGAACAAGGTCCTCCAAAAAAGGAAAGATCCAAGGAGTTTCCTCATACCATGCTTAATAGGGAATCTCCCTATGGAAAAGGCATTAGCTGACCTAGGGCAAGCAATAACCTCATGCCTTATACATGTTCAAGAAACTAGGGTTAGGAGAACCAAAACCGATAAGAATGAGCTTACAATTAGCTAACAAATCTACTACATACCCCAAGGGAGTAGTTGAGTATGTTCTTGTTAAGGTCCAGAACTTCATCTTTCCTGCTGATTTTGTGATTCTGGATATGGATGAAAGGATTGATGTCCCTTTAATTTTGAGGAGACCATTTCTGGCAACTGCAGGGGCAGTTATTAATGTTAAAAATGAGAAGTTGGCATTGAGAATGGGGGATGATGAAATGATAATAAAGTTATCAAGAAGTGTGAAGCAGGGGATAATAGATGATGATGATTGTTTGACACTAGAGTTTATGGATGATGAGATTTTTGAATCAAATCAAGATTTAGTTGACAAGCTCTCTTTTAGGAAGGAAAATATAGATGATGATGAGCCTATGAAAGAATCTTTAAAGAGTGGAGTTGAAGAAGAAAATGTAGAAAACGAGGATGAGATAAGAAAAGAACAAGATGATGTTAAACAGCTCAAGCGCTTCATTGAAGAACCACCAGATTTGCAGTTGAAAGAATTACCAAATCATCTGGAATATGCTTTCTTAGAAGATGGTTGTAAATTATCTATTATTATATCTCCAAACTCGATGAGAAGCAAAAGAAAAAGCATTTGGAGACTCTGAAATAACATAAGAAAGCTATAGCATGGAAAATTGTAGACATCAGAGGTATAAGTCCTACCTTCTGTACACACAAAATTCTCATGAAAGATACTTTCATACCTGTGGTCCAACTACAGAGACGTTTGAACCCAAATATGAAGGAGGTGGTGAAGAAGGAGGTGTTAAAACTTTTAGATGTAAGGATTATTTGTCCCATTTCTGATAATGCTTAGGTGAGCCCCACATAAGTGGTACCAAAGAAAGGAGGAATAGCAGTGTTCTCAATGATCGGAATGAATTAATACCAACTTACTGTCACTGGTTGGCTGGTTTGTATAGACTATAGAAAGTTGAGTGATGCCACTAGAAAAGACCACTTCCCCCTACCTTTTATTGATCAGATGCTTGAAAGACTAGCAGGACATGAGTACTATTACTTCCTTGATGGATGTTTGGATACTTCCAAATACCTATAGCTCCAAAAGATCAAGAGAAAATAACTTTTACATATCCTTATGGAACTTTCGCATATAGAAGAATGCCCTTCGAGCTATGCAACACTTCAGCAACATTCCAAAGGTGCATGTTAGCTATTTTTGAAGAATATGTGGAGGACATATTGGAAGTTTTCATAGACGATTTCTCTGTGTTCGGAAAATCATTTTACAATTGTCTTAAAAATTTAGACAAGGTCCTCCAATGATATGAAGATATGAATCTCGTGCTAAATTAGGAGAAGTGCCATTTTATGGTAGAGGAAGGAATTGTCCTAGGACACAGAATTCAAGAAAAGGTATCGAGGGGGCTACAACAAAAGTTGATACTCTTGCAAAATTACCACCACCTACAATAGTTAAGGGAATTAGGAGCTTTCTTAGTTACACTAGCTTTTATAGGAGATTCATTTGAGACTTTTCAAAAATAGCTAGAACCTTGACCAAGCTTCTTGAAAAAGATTCTTCATTCGTTTTTTTATGAGGAATGCAACAAAACATCTGGGCTACTAAAGAAGAAGCTCACACAAGCACCTATAATGGTAGCTCTAGATTAGAATTTGCCTTTCAAACTCATGTGTAACACTAGTGATTCAACAATAGGAGCTGTTGTGGGGTAGAGGAGAAACAAGCATTTCCAACCAATTCACTATGCCAGCAGGACCTAACTGCTACTTAATCAAATTACATAACTACGGAAAAGGAGCTGCTTGTAGTCATCCTTACATTCGAAAAAGTTCAGGTCTTATTTAATTCTTTTAAAAGTTATTGTTTTTACTTACCACTTTACGTTAAAATATCTGCTTGCAAAAACTGATGCAAAACCCATATTGATTAGATAGATTCTATTATTGCAAGAGTTTAATTTGGAAATAAAAGATAAAAAAAGGGTGTGAAAACTTAGCTGCAGATCATTTAGCATGGCTTGATAATCCATGTGAAAATGATCTAAGATTGAGATTGATGAAACCTTTCCAAATGAAAAATTACATTCTCTGTGCACCACAGATAATTCCGAGCCTTGGTTTATAGATATAGCTAATTACTTGGTTGACAAAGAAATTCCCACAGAGCTTATTATAACGAAAAGAAAAAGTTATTTTCTGATTTGAAATATTATTTTTGGGAGTATCCTTTCCTTTTTCAAATTTGCTCTGACTAAGTATTTGGGCGATGTGTTTCTCATGAAGAAGACCGAAAAATCTTAAATCATTGTCATAGTGGACCAACTGGGGGTCACTATGGTGTAAATAGAATAGCACAGGGTATTGAAAACTGGATTTTATTGGCCATCAATTTTCATGGATGCAAAAGCTTTAATTTCAAACTGTGACAGTTGTCAAAAGATAAGAAATGTCTCAAAGAGGGATGAAATGCCCCAAAAATTTATTTTAGAATGTGAAATCTTTGATGTTTGGGGCATAGACTTCATGGTACCTTTCCCCATATCTTTTGGCAACAAATATATTCTAGTAGCTGTTAACTATGTTTCAAAATGGGTGGAAGCTCAAGCTTGCCCGACTAATGATGCCAAAATAGTCACAAATATATTTAAAAAACTGTTTTCAAGATTTGGATATCATCATGCCTTAATCAGTGATAGGGGTACCCATTTTTGCAATGACCAAATGGAAAAGGTTTTAAAAAGATATGGAGTACATCACAGGCTGTCCACCCCTTATCACCCCTAAACTAGTGGACAAGCTGAGATTTCTAACAGAGAACTCAAGCGAATTTTGGAAAAGACTATGGCAACCAATAGAAAATTGGGCTAAAAAGTTATATGATGTGCTATGGGCATACATAATAGCTTTCAAAACACCCTTAGGCACAACCCTATACACAATAGTGTATGGAAAAACATGCCATTTACCTGTTGAGCTGGAACATAGAGTACTAAGCTATTAAGTTGTTAAATCTTGATCTCATAAAGGCTAGAAAGAAAAGATTTTTGCAGATGAATGAATTGGATAAGCTGCGACTAGAGGCCTATGAGAACAACAAGATATACAAAGAAAAATTCAAAAAGTGGCATGATTCTAAAATCAGATTTCCACATGAATTCAAAGAAGGAGACAGAGTGCTACTGTTTAACTCTAGATTAAAGCTTTTTCCAAGGGAACTTAAATCCAAGTGGTCAGGGCCATTTCAAGTGCATAAAGTGTTTCCTCATGGTACTATAGAGATTGAAGCAAAAGATGGAAAAATTTTCAAAATTAATAGGCAAAGATTAAAACTATATAAAGCACCATCTCAAAATCTCATAATGATAGAAGAAATAAGCCTAATGCACCCTCATGATAGATGAAGGTTTCTTGGAAAAAAAAATTCTTTATTCTTTTTAATAAACTGCAGATTCTTGATTTCCATTCTTTTATTATGAATTACTTTTGTCCATAACTCTATCGAGGCTCTAATTGAGCCTCGATAATAACATTTGTTTGTGCCAAGTTTTTGTTTTAACAGACTTAAATAGGCTTCGACAAGACAAGTTTGACCCTCGAGCTTGCACAGAGAGAAGTTTTCTGTGCTTCTCAATTCCTTTTAAAATCTTGCTTTAAATAAAAATTGTTTTGACATTTGAATCCCCTGCCTGTTTATATTGTTTAAACATTGAGGACAATGTTTGTCTTAAGTGTCGGAGAAGGTTAAGCAAGATGAATGGATCTAATAAATGAATTAATTGCATGAATTGTCCTGATATAGAGTATGTACTGATATAGATTAATTTTCCCATGCAAATTCATAAGTGCTCAATGAAATGGTTAAAATTTGACAAATTTTTTCGAAAAATCACTTAGCTAAATGATTTATGAAGTTGTCTTAAAACTAAACAATTTTTACTTTGTTTAAATCAATTGATAGTATCTGTGTGAAGTAGTTTTACTTATTATTTAGTCTAGAATTTTAGAGCTGGAATTAGCTTAAGATCCTTAGTAAGACTACTCAATTTTCTTATAAAAACGTAAATGATTTCTATGTTTTCCAATTTAGTCATTTTGAAAGCCGTTTTAATCTCTACTGAATGTTCAAATGGCGATCATAACTTGATAATTTTTTCCTTGTGCGTTATAATTAAAAACAAAACAAAAAATAAATATAAAACATGTGCTTAGAATTGGAACGGACTTAAGTTGGTTCCTCAGAAGAGCAATTTATTGTCCCCTCTTTTAATTTCAAAAGCCATAAAAAAGAAAACATAAGCTAAAAGATGCAAGTAACACCTTGTTCAGAGGTAAAGAAAAGATGTAGGTAAAACCCTATCCCTCTGAAGCTTTGAATATTCGATAAAGTTAAGGAATACAAAACACAAATAAGGAAAAAGATTCAGGGATGAACTGATGTACATGAATTTACTTTAGATTACTCTGCTTAGAAAAATGATTAAAAGACTACATACTTTTATGTATAAGGGGATAAAAACTGATTGAGTTTCTTCTTACTCTGATTAATCTTCTGAATAGTTTTTGCTTTAGAATTCTTTATTAAATAATGAGGGTAAAAGCTAATTTACATGGATAAGCTACTTGATTTCTGTAAAAGTAACTTTATTTCAGCTAGTAAAGATGATTGAATTCTTCAGAATGCTAAAATGATTTGCACTTAAAGTATTCAGGTCAAATAAACCATTCATGATTTGTTTTCTTGACAAGCCTTATGATCTTTAAATTGTTTTATTTGCTTGAGGGCAAATAAAGGCTTAAGTATAGGGGAATTTGATAAGTCATTTTCACTCTATATTTTTCATAGGATTTTGAGCTTATTTTACTAAGAATTTTAGATAAAATCCTGTAAAACTTATGTTTTAAATAAATAATGTTGTTTTGAAGCTCTTAGAATCCAATGAGGAATAATCAAAGTGTTTTAAATTTGATTTAGAGAAAAAACAATAAGTAAAATGAAGATTGTAGAAGTAGAGCCCTATAAAGTCAAAGCCGAGGCCAAATAAAGGAAGAAAATAGCAAAAATTGGTTTATCGAGCCTCAACTGCAAGCCCTCGACATTACCCTTGACTTCAGCCGAAGTGATCGAGCATCATTTTAGAGAAAATATGTCACACCTCGAAGGGTACCGTAAACGTGGCAGTCCGCCGTACATAATATTAAAGCTTAAGAATGACCACCTCAGTCACGCGAAGGCTTTCATACTATGTACAAGGCGTCTAACACATAAAGGAGACACATCGGAATGATACATTTTATGTTGATACAATTGAGTAACAATGTAAAGGAAATAAAATCCACTATACTTTCGATACAAACCACTATACTTCAAAATACAAATCATTCAACTTCAGTTACATTCATCCACAGACTTCCTTACATAAACTATTACAAGACAAATCATAAAACTAGCTGATAACTTCAACATTCTCATTTCTTGCCGGAATCCCGAAGCCATTCTCGACTTCAACCATCTCGGTCCCTACTTTGCATTCTTGAGATAACCTATTCATTTAAACAACTATTGGGGTATAAGCTACACTAGCTTAGTGAGAATTCCCTTAGTTCCGTAACAGAACAAGCAAACATTAATCAATCATATGCTATGCATGAACAAACACGTGAGCAAGCAATTATGTATGGGTATCCGGAACCCACACACATAATGGATTTACGCCCTCCGTATCTTGGGTTAGGGATGATATTGAAGTCTACACGACCGCTGCTAGTCCCCAAGCCCTTCGCTCTTAGCATTCGCCTCGGCTAGCTCACACATGGAATGCATCCCCAATGCCTTAGTTTCCTATGAATGAGCTCTGATCCTGAGTCTCATTATCCAAACGAGTCCTCGGACCATACTGATTGACCTGCGTAGGAGTAGCACGCTACCAAATGCAATATGTCCGATGTGATGCATGACCAATTTAATTTTTGCTTAGGTAAAAAATATTTATATATTTTAGAATGACCAACCAATATCATACATATAACAGAAATAATATGAACAGTGCAGTTATCCAATCAAATCGTGGTTTCGATATGCTTTAGTATTCCTTGGCATACATTCATCACAGTCTCATCATATATCCCATCCCCATTCATATCGATTTTTATCTTGTTCCTATAATTCTAATGCAACTAACTACAAGCACATTCAAGGTAACAAAATAAGGAGAAAACTCACTCAGCCATTGGATCACATCCTTCTAGTAATAATAATCCGGTGGTAGGGAATCGTCGAACTCGGGATTACCTAAAAAGGAAGAAATACTCTAATTAGTATTTCAACTCAAACTAATCCAACGACTTCTTACGAACTATCAAATTCGTAATTCGCGTCCTAAGCGGGAATTCCAACTTAAAACGGCCATAACTTGGTCATTTTAACTCGGAATCTCGCAAATTTTATATCGATTTCTATCTACTTCGGAAGAGATTTCTAAATATGAAGTATAAATCAAGTTTTGAAAATATCTAAGCCTCGGAAATGAAGGATCAGATCTATACAGCGGTTATGTTAATTCCGAAAATGCGGTTTTCGTGAATGCACTTGAGATTCCTAAGTACAAAATGAAGCTAAATGCCATGGTAATGATTTTCCCTATCATGAATGTCATGATATAAACTCTAATGAGTCTAAGTTCTTATAAAATTTAGATTTAAAGAACTTACATAACTTTTTTTTTATAAAGAAACCATTCCATACCATTACTTAACTAATAGTTTTACTACACTTGGTCACACTCATATATTCCAAGGATTTTTCTTAGGAAATTCCTATTTATTTTAAGGAAAATTTGACTCTTATATTAACTATATCCTAAGGACTTTATTTCTTTAATAAAATCTTCATTTATAACTTTTTAAGTGAGTCTTACACTAGGGTGGTTCAAAAAATCCGAATTTAGAAAATTTCATTTTCAAGTTGATTCTTTTAAGAAAAATGCATTTTATACTTAGGACTTTAAGTATTTATTTTACCTATACCCTAAGGACTTCATTTATTTAAGAAAATACCATTTTTGAAGTTGGAAAACTAGTGTTTTCTACCTATCTATCCATTATTACGAATTTGGCCTTCAAGACTTTGACTCAAAACTTATATTAGACTTTATCTCTTGTTTCAAATATTTTCTTTAGTAAAAACTCATTTAAACTCATGAAAAATATTACCAAACATTATCTATCACCTATAGACTTCATTTTTCTTGTAAAATACATGTTTAGAAGTTGATAAAAGGGTTTTTAAACTAGGTTTCTCAAGTCATCCGAATTTACACTAACTCATTTCTTGAAAAGTGTTTTCCTTTTTGGTATTATTAACTCATCTACCTATAGATCTATGTACTAGGAAGGTTATTTACTAAGGACAAAAGCATTAAAGACCATTAATGCATATAAACTCAAAATGAAGATGAGATCTTAATGTCTACATGTATATGAATGGTAAAATGGTAGATCTACTATATCAAGTGCTTAAATAGGTTTTGAAAACATAAAAACTATATTTTTATAAAAGATCTCTTGTTCAAAACACTTTTTTATGAATAATCATAAAGCTTATGGCATGAAAGCTCCTTTAAATGTTAGATCCACTTTGTGATGGTTTGGTATTCTTGTTTTGATATTTCCTTGTCCCTAGCAAGAGCTCATGGGGACATTTAGTTGGAAATATCTAAGAATATCCTGCCATTACAAGGATCTAAGGATATATGAAGCAAGATTCATTTACTTAAGGTAAAATAGAAGACAAAAGGAGAAGAAACAAGTTGTGTGTGTGTGTGTGTGAGCTTGAAGCTCACGGCAAGGAGTGTGGAGGGGGAGAGGATTTTGAGAGCTTTTACTTTTGGAAATTTTGAAAAAGTGAAGAATGAAGTGAGAGAAAGAAAGTGTAACTTATATATCAATTGAAATTAGGTTAAAATGGAATAAAACAATTTTAAAAAAATTGCAAATTGGAGCTTGTTTAGGGGGGAGGGGTTCACGCCGGCCAAAAAAATTTGAAGGGAGAGGGAAGATTTGATTTTCTTTGATTGATTTGTCTTGATAGCTTTCTACATCACATGTCATAAATTGTAGTAATAAATAAGAGACAAAAAGTCTTTGGAAAAGAGATTGATTGAGTGATGGTAAGGGTTGCAAATATAGAGTGTGCAAATGAGTAGTCATAGGTTGTACTTGTGAATAGTGGCAAATAGTAGACAAGACATCTACTTTACCGGTAGTAAAGAAAATACGGAAAAAGGTTATAACTGAAATTTTTATGGCCCAAAAAATTATAAAACTTATATTTTTTAAATCCTTATAAAATTTTAGTTCTAAGAAGTATTCCAGAATATTTTTCTGAGTTTCTAGTTCGAGGGCTCGCTTTTCCGTAATGGAGCTCGGGAAGGCCCGGGATAGAAAATTTTTCGAAATCAAAACTTTCCATGGTTTAAAATATACTTTAAAACAATATTCATATTAAATTATTTTATAAAATTTCTTTTGATATGAAATCGAAGAAAAGCCAGATATAGGGTTTCTAGGTCTTTCTCATAACGCTTTGAACTAAACCGGTTTAGGGTTTCATTTTCCGGTTTTCGAAGTTTACTCGATTACTAGGAAATCCGAGGTATACATTATAAGAATAATAAAATTGTGAAACGAAATAAAAGTGAATAGTGTAAAAGACTAATTAATTACTGGTAGTAATGAAAATACGACAAAAAGGTTATAACTGTAACTTTTACAACCTAAAAAATTATATAACTGATATATTTAGAAATCTTATAAAATTACGAGTCTAACGGTACTAACGGTATATTTTTGATATCTCGAGCCTCGGGACATGCTCTTCAAAGTCTGTATCCCAACGGGTTCGAGATAGGTCAAAAATTTATCAATATGATATTTTTAAACAAACTCATATTACTATGAGCTATCTTACATATTTAAACTACATCTTGGCATCTAGGGCTAGGGGCGCTAGATTGCCGGACTTACACTATTGTATTCTGGTTAGGGTTTCCGGGTGATTTTCCGGTTTAGACCTTTGCCAATTTGGAAACTGATATTTATGTTTATACAACATATTTAATTTGAGAAATTTATTTTAAATTTTATTTTTGTAAGTATTTAATATCTTTTAACGTTTTCGGAATTCTTGAATTGGGTTTCATTTCTGAAAGTTAATCGTTATTTACTTTTTATTAATTTGTTTTTGGGTTTTATATTACCCGATTTTATAAATCGGAGTTAAATATGAAATTTTTCGTACATCATGGTTTTGAATTTGAAGACCACTGAGTTCTTATTTCATTTTTAAGGATTTTCATTTTCTCATGATTAAGAATTTTTTTTTTTGGATTCGTTCGTGATTTAGGACTTGTCGAAATTCGGTTTTAATTTGGAGTGATTTTTAGGGTTTATTTTCGAAGTTCATCTTAAAATTATTTACTGAAATTTTTCGGGGCTTACAAAATACACTATCGAGCCTCAAAGTTGAGCTTCAAATCTTGACCCTCGATAAGAGTTTTTACAAACCAATTGTTTATCAAATTGCCTCGAGCCTCAGCAATACGAGTCTCAACTTTCTCAATTTTACCCCTAATGGAGCAATGGATAAAAACACGCATTTACTTTAGCAATTTCTAAAGTCGAGCTTGATTTTGCTTTATACAAGCCTCGACCAACAAATCACACGCGACCCTCGACGAGTGTTTTCATAGATCATAAGCATGCGTGGAAAGTTATCACAAATTATGTTAGAAAGAGTCTGCTACGTGTCAATAAATTAGGTCATGCTTTCTGTGCCTAGTAGCCTATAAATAAACGGGCAAGCATACGTTGTAAAGTGTGTACTAATAGTGTAAATAAGCATTTTAACGTAGATTAGTTTTCTGAAGAATTCTTGGGTGAAAGAATTTCCTTTTCTTCTTACTTGAGAATTTCTTCTGTTTTTCTGGGTAAAATAAATTTAACATGATGTTTGTAATTTCTATGAATTTATGAGCAATTAATTGATTAATCTTTCGAATCTAATTTATTTCTTCTGATTCGCACATATTTTGATAAATCCATAGAGAAATAAACTCCTATAGCTTAAGGATTACGAATCCAATTCCTGATTCAGTTGATTTCAAATGCGCTTTCAACTTAATTTGATTGGGTGTTTATAATTAGTGACCTGAACTTAAACTTGAGGTTTTTAAAAGAGTGGCGCACTCTTTTAGATCCACGATTGATTTCGATTGGATAGATCGAGAGATCATTCAATTGAATAGATCTATGGTTGCTAATGAAGTCGATTCGAACCACCTCTTGTCGAGGAACGGGTAAAGACTTTCTATCACTTGTTTTAAAAAAAATTCATTAGCTGTTTTTTTTTCCTCGAAATAATGGATTCCTATTCTTTATGTGGGTTAATTGGAATTTCAGATTATTGGTTTCGACTAGATCTAAAACTACTAACTTCGAGAGAAGCTTTAGTTTAAATTAGAGAATCCAGTGGTATAAACACACAATTCAAATAGCTTTTAAGAAGTTCATTATTTTTAAGAAATCATTTGATAAGGAATTAATGAAGTAACCCTGAGTTGCTGTCTCATAGAAGTTACAGGTTCATTTCTTATTTTACCCATTAAACGTTTGTGAATATTCCTAACTTAGAATAGTTTCTTTTTCTTTATGATTTTCTAAACCTTTCTTTGGCTAGACAATGGGTGAGGTTAGGAGTACACTAGCTACCAACCATTCTCTTGAGACTGACCTAAATTACTATCTATGCTACATCTGATGGGTGCACTTGCCCTATGAGACCGTAGTTATTGAAACTGATTTAGAAAACATTTATAAATTTGAAAAACTCAGTGAATGATCAGTATGAACTCAACTGTAACCCAAACCAAACAACCAAGTAACCACAACTGTAAAAAGTATTGTCCTCCACCAAGTATAGCCAAGTAGCTCACATCCAATCAACATATTCTCTAAAATATCCTCTTTGGAGCATCTTGAGTGACCCATGGACTAACTTAAGTATCAAAGTTGTCGCACCAAATAACCTTCAATGCACCACTAACCGTATATTTATGATTGCAGGACCTAAACTCCACCGATAAAATCAATACCTATAACATTTGGCACTATCTATGGTAGATCACTCTCTTGAATCATCTCCTTAGAGCTAATCCTTTAAACCTCTAAAACCTTTGATCAAATAAAACCCATACCTAATCACAAGGCTGCACTCCACTATTAGCAACCCCTAGCATCAATCATGTTGGAACGCTTAAAGGAGTAAAAATCAACTTAATTCAACGCTAAAGATAGTAACAACCACTCCTACTAATACCAAGCTCCTAAGTGACAACATTAAGAGCTTGCGGGTCTAAATAACACCAACTTCATTTACCCAAAGCATATCTTAGATCTTAAAGATCTATTTAGGCAACTTACACATAGGAAATTTGAAAATGGGCACAGTAATGTCCAACTCCAAGCCAAAAATCATGGAATTTGAGGATTTGAAGAATCTACGCTTAGAAGAACAAGCTTCCAGTGCTCAGCGGAACAAATTGCCAGCTCACTCTTCGATGAAATCACACAATACATCACCTAGGAGGTGCCATCGGCATACCGTAACTCCATTATGAGCTAGTGCATCCATCAATAGTAGCTTTTACACCTCAAGTTGGTCACCTGATGCTCGTCAGGTAATCATAAACTCCTGTAACCTAGCTACATCTATTTCCAGCACTTCGAAAAGGCACCAAGTATCTCAATGCCTAAAGGAAACCTCAGTAGCTTGAAAAGATAATACAAATCATAAGCTCAATTTAAATTGAAAACATAAACAACAAGATTTATTAAGATTACAAAATTCCACGATTCTAGCCACTGCACTCATCAATAAACTCATCTAAATCTATCCCATACCCAATATAACCATAAGCATCAGAATGATATAGATTGGAGAATACACATGTTTTACGAATCTAGCATTATATTGTAATATGGGGATTTATAGTGTATTTTAGGGTTTTTATGATTATAGAAAATTGAAAAAAATAACATATATGAATGATCAATCATTAAGAAGGACACACCAAAGAAAGATTCGAACTAGTTGTTCCGATCAACCAATATCACGCATGATTAAAAGAAACAACAAAGAATAATCTTAAGAAGGAAAATCTTAATATTACTCAAATCAGTTGATCGCAAAGGACAATATAATGTTCAAGATTGCAAAAACTTCTTGAACATAACCTTAATAACCATTATATACTCCCATAAGTCAAGCAATGGCAAATATGGAAAAAAAAAAAAAAAATAGGAAATAAACAGCAAGGATAGAACATGAAATCACATTGATGACCATGGTCGTGACTCGGCCCATAATCTCCATGATTGCAGAACATCATTTCAAACAAAACTAATCATAGGCATTTCTACTATGATCACGGGTGCAATTACAAGTGGGATATGGGTTGTGATACACTTGACTCCAAATTTGCTACATTGACAATGAGATCACTAGTGCAATCACACTCATAAGATAGATCATGAGCAAGATCATGCCGTGATAGAGGGTGTTATCCACTCGTTTCTTAACATTCTTCAATGATGACATGCCCACGACTTGATCGTAACCATTATAGAGAGGGTAATCGCCATCATGAGCAAAATCATGACTATAATATCTCTGTTATAAATTGAACTTCTTAATTTGATTCCATTACTACCTTTATCACGAATGTAATAGGTAACTTTAATGAATTTTCCTTGCATTTGAGTGATTTCTCTATACTTAAACATACCACATCATGTATATCACTAAAGGTGCATTATATATTCGCTAAAATGCTCCAACTCATCTTTAATTGATTTGTCTATAAGGATCCGATGAGCTAAGTTCATTAAGCCTCTAGTACTAGCCCGAGTTATTGGTCCAAGTGAACCATCATTCCTATCATGAAGACAAAGTCATCATCACCTAGAAAAGACAAAAGTGAGATGAAGTCTAGCTCAATAGCGACATAAGCACATATAATATGATCCATACATAGTCTAAAGACAATGCAACAACCAACAATTTATATCTCTAAATTAAGTGTGGCAAATCAATAGTGGAGAACTCACACTCTGGTAACTCACTAGGAATCTAGCGGTCCTAAGTAACAGTAACTACTCAGGGGTTGGCAAAGGTAGACAAAATACCTTTACCTCTTATCTAAATTTAAGTGATAGCTTCGTCTAGGGGTCAAAACCATTAAATATGTCTACTTACCTCAATCTATAATATGCTGCAGTCTGACCGATCTCATAAACATGAACTAGACTATATTACTTCTCACCGAGCGCAAGTAAATGTTACCATGCTATCGGTTCCCCCATCAACTACTCGTCGAGCCATCCTCAATAGCTTAAGTGTCTAATTACCGTGTTCACATCACTTAGTAAAGTTGTCGTCCCTCGGCCTAGGTCAAAGAGCAACCATACAATTAATCATTCATTCATAAAGCCATCTTTAAGTATTAATTCTTTTTAATATGGCTATCCTAAATAAGCAACACACAAGCTACTGTGTACCTAATACGATGTCTATAGTTTGACATTGATTAAAAGATATACATGAAATCAAATCCTTATCTATTTGAGAAAGGTTATTTCATGGTAGAATCAATTACATATCTCAATTATCAAACCATAATTGATTAGTCAATTAAAGAATAGGTCATGATATAAAACCTTAGAGAATAATTGATTTGGATTTCAATTAAGGCAATAGGCTTGAGAGATTTTGATCAAGCCCACAAGATTTGATCTTGAATTTCTTGTTTAGAAATATTGAGCCTTTATGTATCCTAATTCAAGTCTAATAAGAATATGATTAAATATTATAACATTTAACGTTATGGGCTTTAGGAATTTAATGCCTAACCCATTGAGATTAATAGTGTAGGTGGAATTGAGCTTAAATATTGGAATCAAGTCTAATAAGAGTAAAATTAGATATTAGACTCAATAATTTAGATTTGAGCCTAATAGAATATAATTAAATTTTGTTTAGGTTATTGTGCCTCAGTGACTCTTAAATAGGCCCCTACACTAGTTAATTGTATTTTAAGGTTTTTGGACTCAAGAATTTGTAGTTGAGCCCAATAGCTAATTCAATACCTAGAAATAAATAATTGACTTAAATAATTTGGAATTAGACCCAATCGAAATAATATTGGTTGTTAAGCCTTATTTTGAAATTTAAGCCCATAAACTGTCAATTTGATGTATAAGTTGGTTTAGTTAAAAATGCCTTGAAAACTAAGGAAATCCATGTCAATAAGAATAGATCATTTAAGTGTAAATAGGCCAAATAGGCTAGAAATAGGTTAATGGACTCCAAATTAACTAGTTAGATTCTAAAGCCTAATAAAAGTTTAAATATTTAATTTACACATAAATTTAGCTAATGGGCTCGAAAATTACTAGTAGGCCTAAATTAATTTAGAAAAGTCCAATTAAGAGTAAAATAGACTAATTAGATTTAAATCAAGCTAGTGGACCTAAGGTTTACTATTAAAATCTAATTTGTCCAATTTGGTGCAAAATTGTACATTTGACCTTAAATTACAATTGAGTAGCAATTATTAATTAAAATTTGTATTTTTTATTTAAATAAATTATAACTTGTCAATATTCATTATAAGTTTAGTTTATAAATTTTTAAAATCATATTTTTAATTTTAAAGTTGGTTTAACTTGTCGGATCAAATTTTACCGACAAATGACATTGTTTAAATTACTAATTATTAAAAATAGCAATTAATTTCAAAAATCACCACATTTCCAGTTTACATATAGATATATTATTTATAACTATTTCCATCAATTTTATGAAAAGTAAATTTATTTAATATTTTTAATAACTATTGACATATAATAGTCTATTTTTCTAGAAAAATGCCTCTAAAATCCAATTTTAATTATTCAAAATTTATCAAATATTTTTAACCTTCCAGAAAATATTATTACAAATTTTTAAGTTTAAATCCAAATAAGGATCTATATATGATATTATCATATATAATACAAATCCTTATCTATTTTACAATTTTCTACTTATTTTATAGTTTTCTACCCAAAAAATCAATAGAAATCAACAATTTATATTAATATAATATGCACGTTTCTACTATATTATTTGGTAATTAATATATTGTATAAAAAATCACAAAAACATATTCTAATTTTAGATATAAGATTATAGCATGTTTCTTACATTATTTATCAAATTAATCTGAGATTAGGCATGTATTATGTATAAATCATACAATATAAGCAATAATTCATCAAAACCATATCAAGAACATACTCAAACAAAATTTCAGATTTGAAACATATATAACATCACCAAATATCAATTTATTGAGAATCACTTGCTAGAATAACAATATACTCTTGACAAACTCTTAAACCTTCCTACTACTACTAACAAGTTGAAGAAGCTTCTAAACCACTCTTGAATAGATGCATCTAATGAATTCAAGAAATTAAATATTAGTTTAAGCTTTGAAATGGATATTTGGATGACATAAATATTAGGTAATACTTTGCCTAATTAATGCTTACTTTGGTAGAGTTTTTTTATGGGTTTTTAAAGCTCAAAAGGATATGGTTTTTGGCATGTTTAAGTTGAGAATTCTTTGTAGAAAATGAAGAGAATACAAGGAGTGTCACACCCTAAATTTATGCTTAGACGGATAACCTAAAGTTATCATATCATGTATGCACTGTAATATGAGAACCGTCTTGTAAGTCAAAGTTTGCAAGGCTCTACCTAAATAATTATTATGTAAACATCTAATATGAAATTATATTTGTCATAAATAAAGGAAATTTGATTTCCTACAGTCTACCATAATCGCAGAAAATTGGTATCTCCTACCAAATAGTAAAATATAATAAATCATCTATGTTTTATAAACTTGAAACTACAACATTACATTTCTAATTCATAAACAAAGCTTATATAATACGAGAGATAAAATCTCAACAAACTACATCATCTATCTATTTCTCATAACAACTTTGTCTTCTATCTTCAAGGGTTCTTCTCCACACCAACCTATCCCAAAATCGATACTTCAGCTATTCCTGCACCAAAGTTGTGGGGGTGTAAGCTCAACCATAGCTTAGTGGATAACAAAATCAAAACATACAACAAACTGATGTCAACCAAGTTTTATTTAACAAATATATGCAATGAACACTAACCATATGATATGTACGGTTTGGATGATCGAAATCCAAACTAATGAAGATTTTACACCCTCTCTTGGGGGTTGAAGGACTGAACACAGGCCAATCACGACCAGGAGAACTGTGAACTAAGGAAGATGGTGCATACTCAATCTTGAGCCTTCAGCTCATATTCTCCTTAGCACAAAAATCATTTCTTTTATACCAAAGATATAACCATCAACTGCCCCTTGGATATCTCAAGAAGGGAGGATTTTATCTTCAAATACTTTTTATTGAAAAATAACCTCTAACTTTCCCTTAGACTCAGCTAAAGATGGAGGATTTTTTTTAAACTCATTTTATTGAAACATAACCTCTATCTACTCTCTAGACAAGACTAAGGGGTGAGGGCTTCTTCTTGAAATAATTTTGTGCATAAAACCAAAACATTTACTTCACCAATAAATCTTCTTTTTAAGCCCTGTCTTCTCACCTAACCTACCTAGGGGAATAGCCTACACCAAAGCCCCACAGGACACGAGCAGTCTTTTGGAGAACAGCCTACTTCCTTAGAACCACAGACCTTCCCTAAGTATTAATCCCTTAAGCCAACTCGAACATAGGTGACGTTCTTCGGTGCCTGCTTAGTTCCTACAAAGCCGACAACCCTACTAGTAACCTCCATGCAGACTCACTGGTCCGATATAAAGCACTACTACAGAATCATAATATTAATACGTGACGTGAACCCCTACCAATGCATGAATGATGTTATGCAATGCATGTCCAATTCAATTAGGGTTACTTAGGATTTATATCATATTAGTTAATGATCATGTAATTTTCAGACACTTAACAATATATAATGCACAAATCACACAAAACAAACGTTATCACTCAATCCAATTTTCAAACAACAAACGAATTTCCAAATCCCATGCATAATCAGTTATATTAGTATTAACTTAAGTGCAACTATATTACAAACACAAGCAAGGTGATGAGATTTTTGTTACCCACCTAGCATCCAAGCTAAATCTTAACTATTCTCTAGGAAGACTAAAGCATCATCCCCATCAATCATCCAATTATCTACAACATTAATATCAACATCAATTCATCATCATCCTTAATATAAAATCCAAACAAGGATAGAAAGTTGGATAAAGGCTATAGAAGAGAATATATAACTAAAGCAAACATCTATTCAAGAACTTGGATTCATTTTAAGATCCTATTTGATCAAACACTAAATAGGAACCCCGCCATGGCTGCGAAGTTCGCCCCGCCAAGATACGGATAGTTCTCTATTGTCTGTCAAAGTACTCCTTTTCTCTTTGTTTATAGTCTTTTGTTATAAAAACACCATCAAAGCATTCATATACAAAGCACTCATTTCATAACAATCTTATACTTGAAACAACATATTCTCCTTGTCACTTAAGGTATAGTATATTACAATCGCATATAAATCATTTACTTAAAGGATTCATGTTGACCTAACTTAATTATCTAACTCATTTTATCTTAGTGAAGCTCATTAGATCGACTAACTTTAGTTATATTACCATTTCATTTCATTTCTAAAAATCATGTTAACTCAAGTCCATTAAGTAATTCATTTGATATGCATAAACCATATTAAGTCTCATTTAGTCACTAAATTAGACTAAGCAAGTGAGACTTAGATTTGTTAACTAATTTATTTTATATTTAAGATTCATATTAACTTAAGTCTATGTTGACTTAATCTTAGATATTTATAGAGTTTTGAGGAGAGAAAATTGTGTGATTAAAATAAATTGAAAAAGAAAATAAATAGAGGTGAACGAGAGAAAGGGTGTGCCAATTTGAGAAGAGGGAGAGGAAGAGAGATATTTATTTCGATTCGTTTTGTACTTTTGTTAATTAAAAGTAATAAGTTGTAAGGTATGATATGATTAAAGGTGTATGTGAAAAGTAAAAAGTAGAAAATAGGTATGGTAGAGTATAAGAATAGATGTAGAAAAAGTAGAGATAGATGAATAATGTAGAATAATACTATGAATAATAGATAAGATAAATTAATACTAGTAGTAAAGAAAATGTACATAATTAAGCTATATCTGATATTTTTAGATATCGAAAAATTATAAAATTAATATTTTTGAAATTTTGTATTTTTACGAATCTAATGGTATCATTGAAATATTTTTACCATCGGTGTATAGGGCAAATTTTCGAAAACTGATCTCATTCAGATCCAATACACTCTAAAAATTAACGAATCTGATATTCTTAAGCTTCTTTATATTATTACGAACTATTTTCCATAATTATTTCAATTCCATTGTTCAGGATCTAAGAGCGCGGGATTGTCGGACCCAAATCTACTAGGTTTTGACTAGATTTGTTGATTTTAGGGTTTCTAGTTGACTTCCGTTTTAGGGTTTAAGCATAAACCGTAGCATAAAATCTAGGAGCTTACAAAAGCAAGTGATCTTATGAATACAAAAATCTATAGAGATGTAAGCTTTACTAGCTTAGTAAAAATATTCCCGATTTACTAGACTTCGGAATAAAGATATCAAATAAGTTTAATTATTCAAGCATGTGAAATGCAACAAACACATGAGCATACGAGACATGGTTTTTTCGGGAATCATATGATGAATGAGTCTACGTCCTTCATTTAGGGTTAGTTATACTGGCCAATTATAGGCAACAAATTTAACAAATCGATTTTATAGTTCTTAATGGCTACTATTCGCCATAAAAAGGTTGTAGATCTTACTGGCTACTATTTGCTACATGCAGATACTACTGGTTATGGCAACTACCACTATTATGCTGTAACGCCCTATACTAAGGCATTATAACCCGCCACGTGTCCCTCTTAAAAGAAACACACAAAGGCTCTAAATCTCAATACCATAAAATATAAACTTATAAAAATCTCCATGAACCCACATTTAAGGGTATTCTAGAAGGAACAAAACTTATGAAACCTATAATTTATAAATTTCAAATAGTTCCTGTAATATAAACTAAATCCGAGTTGGCAAAACCAAAGCCAATAATAATCCAGAAAAGATCTAACTTCTAACTTAAAATCATATAATCCTATTTAATAAACTATTACATAAAAACTAATACTTCAATTCCTAAAAAAGATAAATAATCAAAATATTTTTAAAAATCTTCAAAAACTCAAGAAATCCTTTTTCATATGTCTTGTATAACATCCTATTCCTCTGCAGTGTAGTCAGGTCCACTATCGCCATCCCCATGATCAAAATACAAGTCATAACCACACAAGTTATAAACAATATCTTCATTAGAGCTGGACAAATGGGCTATGGCCCACGGGCCAGCCCGTTTAACCCACTTTAAAAATGGGTTAGGGTCAACTTTTTTTAGCCTGTTTAAAAGTGAGTTAATTTACCCAACCCACTTAACCCGCGGGCCAAAGTGGGCTAGCCCGCGGGTTAAGTGGGTTGACCCACCAACCCATTTTTATAAAAATAAAATAAATAATTATGGGTAAATATGTATTAATGAAGGTTTTCTTGAGATTTTTTATACTTGAGATTAAATTTATGTGTTAATTATAACAAAGAATGACAAATTAATGCACATGCACCATAAAATTTATAAAATATATTATTATTGTTTTAAATGAAATATATTATCTAATAAGTTATTTTATAAAACTTATTTTTATATAAAAAGTAATTAAAATAATAATGAAATTAATCATTAATATATATAACCTTATAAAACTCTTTTTTATTATATATATCTTATTTAATTAGTATAAATAAGTTAAATGGGTCAACTTGTCCCATTTAACTCACAAAATATGTAAGTGGGTTAAAAGGGTCAAAAAGTGGGCTGGCCCGTTTGACCAACGGGCTAAAGTGGGTTGGGTTAGGGTCAGACAATTTTAGCCCGTTTTTAAAGTGGGCCAAAATTTTTTAGCCCGTTTAACCCATGGGCCAAAGTGGGCCGGGCCGGGTTGGCCTGTTTAACCTACTTGCCCACCTCTAATCTCTATCACTTGTACCTGAAAAAGAAAGGAATAAGCGAAAACACCCAATACACCAATCCACAAACAAAATACAAATGCACAAACAACATCCATATATACGTTCAACTAATTAAATGCAAACAATAGGATTATTATCTTCATTAAGTCTGCAAAACAACACAATTCAGAATCATAGATCTCTAATCCCAAACTTAGAGTTACTCAAACTTCTGCAAAACAACCGGATATCGAAAATAAATAATTATCTACATATATTGGTGAATGGGTACTCCCCAAACACCTACGGCCATACTGCCAATAAACCTATATCTACCGGAATCATCTCCAAGTGTAACTCCACTAGGGATAACGACACACAAGGATCATCAGGGTGCCTCACTAGTACCACTGTCTACCAGTCTTTACTGGTTAAAGCCAAAGACATCCAGAAAAACAATTTAAGCCAAATAGAATTAAGTTCATTTATATATCTGGTCCTACAGGCAATGATCAGAAGACTAAACCTGCAAGCAAATACAGCAAACAAGAAAAGGTCGTACCTTTTCCAATTCCAGGAACAATCTCTCCAAATCCACAAATTCTTAAAAACAACAAGAAATCTCCCAATCTCCTAAATATAACATATAACAAGAACAATATATAAATCATCACATCAAAACCCTAATTATCCAATTCTCCAAAATCATCCAAAACCCTAACCTTTCAAGAAATCACAACTGCAGAATCTTTTCGATCGATTCCCTAGAAAACCCAAATTTCCACAAAACCCTGATTGCATAAATCAACAAATACAAACAAGTCCATCATTCTAATTCGATCTTTTAATGAATCTATGATTTAGAGGATGAAAACTTACTTTGATTTGACTCTAAATCTAGAAAATTGCTAAAGACCGCAAAGAAACCGTAACCCTAGAATATCACCAATCATGAACGAACAAAACCCTAAATCGGAAATCATTTCGATGAAATCTACATATGTAATTGAGGGATTTAATTACCTTGAATGGATCTCCAATTCTTAATCGTCTCCTCAAGATTCATATCTGATCTTCAGTCTTCCTTAAACACCCACTCTTCAGATCTCCAAGAAAATTAGAACCGTTTCTCCAATTCTTCTTAAAAACAAAAGAAAATCCTAAGGTAGTTCATAAATTGAAAGACTTTAAAGGAAAGATATGATTTTGATTACCTGAATCCAATCTTCCAAGATCTCCTTTGACCAATAGAATCAAATCTCCAAACCCGATATGTATGTTTTCTAATTCTATCACAAATTCAATAATCAAACCCTAAGAAATCTAATAATCCATAATATCTTAAAACAAAAACAGTGATTCAGTTACCTGATCTGGACTTCAGAATTCTTTAGCGGCTATAAACTCTTAAAGGATAAGAATCTAGGTTTAGGGTATTGTTGGAGAAAAGACAAAGAAAGAATATATAGGAATTTGTGACTTTTCATCTTCTGTCATGTGTCTATTATGTGGCCAAAATTGTATTAAAATTAGATTTTTGTTGATAAAGAAAGAATATATAAGCCGACGGTTTTCAACCATCTTAAACGTACTCCAAAACTCTTAGGGTTTTGAATGAGGAATGGTGTGACAAACTCGTAGGGTAAGGGTATATTTATAGAGGTATGTTGTTTAGGAAAAACCCTAGGTTCATGTCCAATTTAGGCTGCCAAAATCCATTCTTAATCAAGTTTTTGCCATGTGAACACAATAAAATTATATTTCAACTTTGACCATAAAACCTTCTTATTTAATATCCTTTGACTCTTTGACCCTTAATAATCTTTTTATATACTTTAGGATTGACCATAAAACCCTTTTATTTTAGATCAAATGACAAACTTGTCCTTCTTTATAATTTATTTATCTTTATATTACATATGCACTAGTCCCACCAAATATATAATATCGAATGCAATAAGACTCAATTTGTGAAGTGCATGAATCAATTTTATAAAGAGTCTAGCCTTTAGTTACAATATCTTGAGGGTGATCATACAATTTCAGACACTTCAATATGTAGTAGAGCATACAATTGATTATAGGCAATTCGAGACTGGGTATTCTTAGCATGAATTCACCGATCATTATAAATCACATGCACTTATCAATTTTATCTTTTCCTATTTCTAGTGCCACTAAACTACAAACATAAACATAAGTATGAAAAAGGGGGGAAGTAAACTCACTCGGTCATGTCTCGACAGTAGCTTCCCTAATCAAAGTAATCCTCGAGATAGCAAGTGTCATCCTTCTCGATTCTTAGGTAAAAGAAATGCCCAAAATGATTATTTAACATAATTTCTACTTAAATTTTCTAACTCTATTTTTTATTTGCGGTAAAATTTAGATTTATGGAAATTTCAACTTAAAATAGCCATAACTTACTCAATTTATATCGGAATTTCGCATATTATATGTCATTTTTTACCTACTCGAAAAGTTCTATTTATTTATAAGGTTATTTTTATCATAAAAAGTCATTTTGGTCCTGAAACAGTAGGGTATAGATTCATTATGAAATTCCCAGTTTTCAAAATACAATTTTCGAAACTTTTCTTCATAAAAATTCCTTAAATAAACATATAAATATTTGTGTAGCTGAAAAATCTTTTGAATATATATATATATATATATAGCCTCATATTGTATGCATGACTTTAGTGGTGTTGTCTCAACATTATTTTTTCATAAAACAATTTGTCTTTGAGAGTTTGAAAGATTGAGACTTTGAAAATTTCACTTTAAGTTGTTGGAAGGAAAATTAAAAATTCTTGGGTTATTATAAGTAAGTGCTTTATTATTATAATTTCATTTCCTAACATTTTCAAAGATAAATGAATTTTCAAAAACTTGGTCTTTTTAGGATATCTACCAATTTTTTATTTCTAGTGAGTGGAAAATGAAGTTTCCAAAATATTTTCTTGAGTAGTTGATAGTCTCTAATGTTTTGAGTTGTGTTACATGTATATTTTCTCTTCATATTTATATCATTCTACTTCTTAGCAAATAGCTTTATCATTTTTAAAACTTACTTTCTTTGGCCGATTTTATTTCTCTAAGTAGGTTTATAAACTAGTGAGTTGATTTTATCTTAACTTTGAAAACTTATCTAGTTCTTGGTGTTTATTATGAAGTTGGTAAAAATTCTTGTAAATAAATTTTATGAAAAATTTGTATAGCAAAAAATTATCAACATTAAAGTTTTAAACCATAATTTTCAAGTTACCATTTTGAAAAAAGTGTATATCCACTTAATTAAATCCTTGAAGAAATCCTCTTTATTGATACTTGAGCTTGTATAAATTTTTGAAAAGAATTTATTAAGAAGAATTTCCTAATTCTTAATGGAAAAGTATTTGATAAGTGACAAAATTCATTTTAAAGAGAGTTTAGTCTTATTTTCTTTAAAGAAAGAACCCCTTTTTTATTTTTATTAAGACAACAACATCTTAATCATGCATGGATATGATTATGTGACCATGAAAAAGATAGAAATAACACATAATAAGATAGAAAGAGATATAAAAAGCAAATAAGCATAATAGCAAGGTTAAGTATTAGGAGCCTTAGCTTCATCAAGGCTCCCGGAACTAAGAAAAGAAAAGAAAGAAAAAGAAAAGAAAAGAAAGAAAAAGAAAAGGCATAATAATAAGAGCAATAATAAGAACAATATTAAGATGTTAGGTTAGTGAGCATTTAGACTCTAAGAAATATAGATATACTTATACATAATACATATATATAGAGTTAGATTAGAGCAACAATAATAATATGATAATATAATAACAAGATAATATAGCAATAGTAAAGAGAATATTTAAGCATGAACAAGAATAAAATATGAACATATTGTTAGTTCCTCAACACTATGGTTTTAGAAAACTCACACTATGGTCATGTAATGTTGCATGACATGAAAAAGAAATATTAAGAATTTTCACCTAAGTTTTATGTGGAGATGAAGGAAGAAGGAATTTGTTGTTGGTTGTGTGGAGATAGTAAAGGAATGAGAAGAAAAGAGAGTTGGAAAGGAAATTTTTGTAGAGAAACTTTTATAGAGAGAGTTTTGTAGAGAGAATTTGGAAGATTTTTGTTATGTAAAGTGAAGTGTGTGAAAGAAAAGGAGGGAGATGAGGTGTTTATATAGTTTTGTAGAGGAAAATTAGATGTAATTAAATAAACTAAAAAAGAAAAATAAATAGGTTGTAAGAAAGAGAGGGGGCATCGGTTTTGCATGGGGGAGGGATTGTGTAAAGATTTATGGGGAAAGAAAATTGTAAGAGATAAGTGTATGAGTTATAAGAATAGATAGTAAGAAAAAGTAGAGATAGGTGAATAATGTAGATTAGTGACATGAATAAAAGACAAGACAAATTAATATCGGTAGTAAAAAAAAGGCGTAAAAGTGCGATATATGATATTTTTAGTTACCGAAAAATTATAAAACTGATATTTTTGAAATCTTTATATTATTATGAATCTAATGGTGTCATTGAAATATTTTTACTATCGCAAGCCCTATGACACGTTTTTTAGGACTGATCCCGTTAGGGTTCGGAACGAACTAAATTTTGACGAATCTAATCTTTTTAGGCTTTACTATATTACGGCTGACTATAATCTACGATTATCTAAATTTTATTATTTTAGGGTTAAGAGCGCGAGATTGTCGGATCTAAATACCAGGGTTTGCTATAGATGTTATTTTTAGGGTTTCTAGTTGACTTCTGATTCTAGGGTTTCACTATATACTTAACATAAAATCTAGGGGTTTACAACCTAACCCCCTTAAAGAAAGTTTTGTCCTCAAAACTTGACGTTCGTACTGTTGGGATTCCAAAGGTTTAAAATTTTTATAAAGATCAAATCTTTTTGCAGCGGAATCAAAAGAAAACCCTAACCCAGTATCCATGTGTATCGATTAGATCAGAACAAGATAAAGATTTCAGATCCATACCTTTTTGGTACTTTTTTCAAATCTGGAAATTCAGATCTGAGATGTTGCAAACGCAAACACCCTCTACGGTATCCACACAAATGAATGCTCCTTAAAGATCCTTTGTGTGCTAGCACAATCTAGAACACCTTCTAGATTCGAACGGGATTAAACTTTCTAATCACGACTCTCGTGTTATTTGCTTTAGGGTTTACAGTGTTTCACTGCAGTCTAATGTGACAGCATGTGTTGTCTAACCCTAAAGACAAACCCTTATGTTCTATTTATAATGTCATTCAATAATGACATTTTTACCCCTTAATCTAATTAGGGATAAATAATTATATTATAATTTATTAAATAAATTATAAGATAATTAACGAACATAAGAATCCCTAATCTAATTAGGGAACATAAAACTATTTGGCCTAGGGCATAATTACCAACAATCTCCCACTTGCATTAGGCCAAATTATAATTGTTTATTATTCCCGTTGGACTTATTTAAATTCAGTCCACGATCCTTTTAGTTCATTCTTGTGTGTGACCCTGTAGGTTCACTTAATGTTGGCAGTAGATCTAAAACACACTTTAGATCTACAAGACATAATTGGTCTCTAGCAAGACATTATGTCTACCCAAATTAAGTGAAGATCGGTGATCCGACTCTACCTATTAACAGTCAGTTATTTAATCCTTTTGTTACACGATATCTTATAATTAAACATAAGGTGTGGATCAATACACACTTATATCGTTTAATCACATATTTCTTGATTCCAGAGTATGACTGACTTAAACAAATGATATTGATAACTCCTTATCAATTCATTCGAGCATGGCCATGCATTTCTCAGTCTTACCCATCAAGAGGCCCAAAAGATATCTCTCTCAAATTAATGAGAGGAACAAATCCCATCTTAATCACTCAACTTCCTCTACATGATTCATATTATGCCGAATCCCAACCTTTATAATTATCCGGTTAAAGATAATGTTTGATTGAGTCAAAACACAATATTTCTCATGTTGGAATCTATGATGATTTCAGGTCTAAGGACTAAAATAACACTGCAAATGAGAAATACTTATCGCATTGATCCATATAGTATTCTCATATTTGGTCAATCCAATACAATGTACTCTTACATGTATTCATGTGCTGAATTGACATCTCATATCCATAATCAGTAAAACATGATCATCATCCAGCCAACATACTAGTCTTAATTCATTATTATTTCATATAATGAACGACTAGGGATAATTTAGAATAAAGTTATTTCTCACCTTATGGTTTTACTATTAAAGTGACATACTTTAATGACATAAGGAATAACCAATTTATTCAAGGAATAATACTTTATCAAAACAAAAAGCCAATAACAACTTTGATAAAGAAAATGACAAATATACTATAATGATAATAAACATTCAAATGACATAGAATCCATATGGCTTAGGGCACATCACTAGCAATCTCCCACTTGCACTAGGCTTGGTTAGATACAGGTCTAACACCTAATGCTCTAGTATGACCATCATACTTTGACTGTGGAAATGGCTTAGTCAATGGATCTGCTACATAGTCATCTGTATGTACTTTGCATATCTTAACATCTCTTCTATCGATGATCACTCGAATGAGATGATAACATCTGAGTATCTTTTTGGATCACTGATGTGATCTTGGTTTCTTAGCTGCATCCGATGCTGCTATATACTCTGCCTCTATGGTAGAATCCACAACAGTGTACTGTTTGGAACTCTTCCAGCTTATAGTATCTCCATTTAAACAAAATACATAACCTGTTTGCGATCAGAAATCATCAAAATTGGACTGGAAACTGATATTTATGTAACCATTTACCACAAGATCAGTTTCCTATCCCATTTGTCAAAACGACATCCTTAGTCCTTCTCAAGTACTTTAGACTGTTTTTGACTACTATCCAGTGACTCTCACATGGATCTGACTGATACCAACTAGTGATGCATAAACGACATCTGGTCGAGCGCATAACATGGCATACATGATGAAACCAATAGCAGAAGCATATGGAATCCTACTCATGTGTTCACGCTCCTCCTTCTAAGCAGGACATTGAGTCTTACTCAATTTAATTCCATGTGACATTGGGAGAAATCCTCTTTTAGATTTTTCCATACTAAATCCTTTTAGTACTTTGTCAATGTATGCACTCTAACTTAGGCTAATGCTCCTTCTAGATCTATCTCAATAGATCTTAATGCCTAGAATATAGGCAGCTTCACCTAAGTCCTTCATTGAGAAACAATTTCCTAATCATGTCTTGACATTTTGTAATGTAGGAATATCGTTTCCAATGAACTATATGTCGTTTACATAAAACACTAAGAAAACTATTGCGCTCCCACTAACTTTCTTGTAAACACAAGATTCATATTCATTCTTGATGAAATCAAACTGTTTGATTGCATCATCAAGACGAAGATTCCAACTCCGAGATGCTTGCTTCAATCCATAAATGGATCTTTGAAGCTTGCAAACCCTATGTGAATTCCCTAGATTATCAAAACCCTCCGGTTGTGTCATGTACACATCCTCAATGATGTTTCCATTCAAGAAGGCTGTTTTGACATCCATTTGCCATATCTCGTAGTCATAATACGTAGCTATAACAAGAAGAATTCTCACAAACTAAAGCATGACTACAAGTGAAAAGGTTTCATCATAGTCTATACTATGAGTTTGCTTAAAACCTTTTGCAACTAGTCGTGCTTAGTAGGTATGCACTTTGCTATCCATGTCAGTTTTGTTCTTAAAAACCCATCTACACCCAATAGTCTTAACACCATCAGGTGGATCAATCAAAGTCTAAACTTGATTATCGTACATGGATTGCATTTCTAATTTCATGGTTGATAACCATTTCTCAGAGTCAGGGCCCTCCATCGCTTCCTGGTAAGATGTGGGCTCATCTTGATCTATGAGTATAACATCACAATTGTCAGTGTTGAGAAATCCATATTTCTCAAGCTCATGATAAATCCTACCAGACCTACCCGGGCCTTTAGCTAGTGGTTCAGGCTCAGCAACTACTTGCAAGTCTGATTGAACATCCATCATGGGTGCTATGTTAGTTTGTGGTTCTCGAACTTCTTCGAGTTATATTTTACTCCCACTGGTTTCTTTAGAGACAAATTCTCTTTCTAGAAAGTAACCATTACGAGCAACAAACACTTTGTTCTCAAATCGGTTTTAGAAGTAATATCCTTTTTTGTTTCTTTTGGATATCCCACAAACAACCATATATTAGATTTGGGTGCGAGCTTGTCAGACACTTGACGTTTGACATATGCATCACAGCCCAATATCTTTAAAAAGACAAACTGGGACGTTTCCCATTCCATAACTCATATGGTGTCATTTCAACCGATTTTGATGGAACCTCGTTCAATATAGACGCAACAGTTTCTAGGGCATACCCCAAAAAGAATATTGGAAGATCTGTCTGACTTATCATTGATCGAACCATATCTAATAAGGTTCAATTTCTCCATTTAGAAACACCAGTCCATTATGGTATTCTTGGAGGAGTTAATTGTGAGATTATCTCATAATCCCTAAGATAGTCAGAAAAATCTTGGATTAAATAACCTCTTCTAGCAGGTGAACTCAATGGTCTGCATACATCTGTATGTATGAGACTCAACAAGTCAGTAGCTCTCTCACTTTGTCCAGTAAAAGGAGTTTTTGTCATCTTACCCATTAAAAAGATTCTCATGATTCATATGATTCAAAATCAAATGAATCTAAAAACTCATCTTGATGAAGTTTTGATATGTGTTTCTTTTTAATGTGTCCTAAATGACAATTCCAGAAGTAAGTCGGATTTGAATCTTTTGGTATTTATATTATAAATGGACTTATTATCAGATTCATCAAAGTTTAGAACATGGAGACCATTCATTAAATGACTAAATCATAAAAGATGTCTCCATAATGGATGCAGATTGTATTATTCTCAATAACAAATCTAAAACCATCAATGTCCAAACATGAAACTGAAATAACATTGCTACTCATAGCAGGCACATAGTAACAGTTACTTAAAATAAGTCCAGAAGGCAAAGCTAATTCAAAATTTCCTACAGCTAATACAACAACTTTTGCTCCATTAGCCACACGTAGGTCCACTTCGCCTTTTGCCAATTTTCTACTTTGCTTAAGACCCTACACATTTACACAAATGTGAGAGCTATATCTGGTATCTAATACCCTTGATATATAAGTAGATAAATTGACATGTATAACATAAATACTTGAAGAAATAGTCTCACTATCCTTTTTCCTTTTCAGATCTTCCAAAGATAGTTTGCAATTCCTCTTCCAATGACCTGGTTCATTGCAGAAGAAGCAAACCCCTTCCTTTGGTGGTTTAACCTTAGGCTGGGTTTTGAGCCCTTTAGCTTTGGTCCGACCTTTTAGCTTTGCCCTTACCCCTACCATTGGCTTTTCTCTTCTTGCCCTATCCCTTTTGAACCAACACAATTCAATACTTGTGTGATCACAAATCTCTCATGCCTTGCCTATTGTTGGAACATTTCCTAAAGGTGTATGATCATATCGTATGCCTCCATGTCTTCCATTTGCTTCCGAAGCTCAGGATTCATAGTGGCAAGCATGATGCAAGTGACATTCAAAGAGTCTACAACTCTTAGAGCATCAGCAACAAGTTCATTAGGGATTGGTTCATTTAATTTCCTTTCATGCTTAAGAACAATTCTTAAGTTACGGTACCAATCAAGGAAATTTGTGGTATTCAGATTATCTTTTCAAGAATCGATCGCAAGGTTATGTTGTTTGTTGTCATGATCTATATACAGAGGCATGCAAAGTTAATTATCTTTATATAAGTCATTTTACATACTTCTACTATTTTATCAAATTAATAACCCTTCAATATTAATTCGGAAAACAAATTTTCTTAGTAGAATAAGATCCATATTTCACCAAATATTGAGTCAGCTTTGGCATGACGCTCAAAATTTAGTTATTTAGGTAGGAAACCCTTTTCCAATTACATCACATGTAACTCTTGTTATGGGATTGACATCACATGTCCCGGCCAAATAATCCCATTTAATGCCATAGGCCCAAAACCGTTTTGATAGCCTATTTAAGCCTAACCATTACAACATGTGAATATCACTATTATTCACCTTGCCTTACTAAGATAATCTATTGCACCCTGCTTTGGCAGAACCTACAATTGGACGATCAAAGCCTTGACAAGTGTCGAACCATGGAAGGCATTTTTATGACTTAATATTATGTGAGGGATTTTAAAATATGATATGTCATATTCATGTCTTCATGACATCTTCATGTCTTCATTACAATAATGAATAGATACAAAAGATTCCTACTAGCACATTCAAAAAAAAAAAAAAAAACATATAACTCAAAACACTTCATAAGCATATTATGTAGTTTGTATAATAAATTTGTGCTTAACTAATTATATTGTTCTTTTGTAAGGGATTAAGAGGGCATCGCCCCCTGCGGGGTTCTGGGGCAGCGCCCCAGACGGTGGTCCCGCTAACCGGTTAGCGGGCAGGGGTCAAGGGGACAGCGTCCCCTGCGGGGTTTCAGGGGCAGCGCCCCGGAAAGCTAAACGAAAAAGTAAATCTGGGTAAGGGAAATCCTTTTGAAAAATTGAAACTCCTTTTTAAAACCCTTTAAAATTGTTTCCAAAATTTTCATGAAAATCCTTTCTTAAAACTAAAAAATTGTTCAACAATTAAACAATTTGTTTTAAAACAACCCAGATCTGTTCAACAATTGAACCATATCATATATGTAAAAGACCCCAAGAAACAGATCTAATTCGCAATTCAGAACTGTTCAGGATTTATAAATACAACCGCAGATCAAAGGAATAAAACAGATCCAATCTATCTGCTACAGTTTAAAAATCGGAATTCCAAATCTGAGTAAAACAAATATATGCTTGTTTTATTTATTTTTTATCGTCCAATTGAATCAGACGCATGCTAGCAAACAAACCAAAAAAAAAAAAGAAAACTTCAACGTCCAGTTTCACAAAACGGACACGCTGTTCCTTTTTTTTTTAATTAAATATCAATTGGATGATCAAATCATCTCACGCGCAAACTGATATCCAATTCTCATCGGACGAACTCAGATGCACAAACATACAGCAGCTTCAATTGGAATTACAATAAGACCCAATTACAGACGCGTGGTGGGCATAGATCTGATTCCGTGACATGCGCCAGACGCATGAGCAGACATAAAAACAATTACGCCAAGAGACTAGTTCCGACATGCCATCAGACTTGTTCGTCGTCTTTTTTTTTTTAATTAAATCAGAAATCCTAATCCACTTGAGACAAAAGCAGATTAAAAATTTGCAATTCAGACCACTAGTCCGTAGCAAACAGGAACAGACGCAACATGGGATCCGCAATTCATTTGTTTAATATTTTAATAAAAATCAAAATCCAATTCTGATGCAGATAGTGTGGCGTGTCTGTTTTTCAATTCTGTTCGTGGCGTTTTTTTTTTTTTTTATAAATATAAACTTATTTAGAAAAACCCAAAATTCTATTGTAATCAAATTACAATAAAATTACAAATCCACATTTGTATTGGTTTAGTTCCTCATAAACTCAAATTGATTTCATAATCAACATATAAAATCAAATTTCATAGCATCACATGCAGATCATAAAAACAAATTTCAATCTAATCGAAGACACAAGCTTGATACCACTGTTGGGATTCCAAGGGTTTAAAATTTTTATAAAGATCAAATCTTTTTGCAGCGGAATCAAAAGAAAACCCTAACCCAGTATCCATGTGTATCGATTAGATCAGAACAAGATAAAGATTTCAGATCCATACCTTTTTGGTACTTTTTCAAATCTGGAAATTCGGATGAGATGTTGCAAACGCAAACACCCTCTACGGTATCCACACGAATGAATGCTCCTTAAAGATCCTTGTGTGCTAGCACAATCTAGAACACCTTCTAGATTCGAACGGGATTAAACTTTCTAATCACGACTCTCGTGTTATTTGCTTTAGGGTTTACAGTGTTTCACTGCAGTCTAATGTGACAGCATGTGTTGTCTAACCCTAAAGACAAACCCTTATGTTCTATTTATAATGTCATTCAATAATGACATTTTTACCCCTTAATCTAATTAGGGATAAATAATTATATTATAATTTATTAAATAAATTATAAGATAATTAACGAACATAAGAATCCCTAATCTAATTAGGGAACATAAAACTATTTGGCCTAGGGCATAATTACCAACACGTACCTGGTTCATTGAGCAGATTCGAGTATCTTTGCTGAATTTCATCCTCAGCCTCCCAGGTGGCTTCCTCGTGAGAATGGTTTCTCCATAAGACTTTGACGTATTAGATCTCCTTATTCCTTAGCTTTTGAACTTTCTGATAAGTTTCTCCTTTAACCGTATCGGTTCAATCTTCACGATCCAATTAGGGTTAGGTACATGTTTTCTTAGCATTAAGACATGAAACACATTGTGTACTCCTAACAAATTTGGTAGCAAAACTAGGCGATATGCCAAATCTCCCACTCTTTTAAGAATCTCAAAAGGTCTAATGTATCTCGAGCTCAGCTTTCCTTGGGCCAGTACACGATGGATGCTCTTTATAGGATTCACCTTCAAATACATATGATCCCTAATATCAAATTCAAGAACTTGATGCCTTTGATCTGCCCAAGTCTTTTGTCTATCATGGGCTTTCTTCATTCTTTGCTAGATGATTCTAACTTTTCTTGTTGCATCTTGGCTAAGGTTAGGTCCAATGGCCAACTTCTCTACATCATCCCAAAATAAAGGTGATCTGCATCTTTGCCCGTATAAAGCTTCATAGAGTGGCATCTTGATGGTTGAATGGTAGCTATTGTTTCAAGCAAATTCAACCAAAGGCAAGTGCACTTCCTAGTTTCCTTTGAACTTCATAACACATGCCCGCAGCACATCCTAGGGTCTATATAGTTCATTTTGACTGTCCATCGATTTGTAGGTGGTAAGTAGTACTGAAATGTGACTTAATCCCCATATACATTTCTAGACTTGTTAAGAACTTTGACACAAATCTAGGGTCTCGGTCGAACACCCTTCCCATTGGAACTCCATGTAATCTCACAATCTCTTTTACATATAGCCTTGTTAGTTCATCCAATGAATAGGTCGTGTTGATAGGTATGAAGTGTGTCGACTTGGTTAGTCGATCCATTATGACCCATATGGCATCACATCCAGTTGATGACTTAGGTAAACCACATGGCTAATGGTTTCAGTAGTCCTCTCGGTATCTGGTGTTCAATTTTCACTTGCTGACATGTAGGGCACTTCTTACAAATTCAGCCACATCTCTTTTCATCCCATTTCACCAATGGTGGTTCTTAAGATCTTAGTGCATTTTAGTCCTACTGGAATGCATGGTGTATCCCAAATTATAGGCTTCACCCTTAATTTCCTTCTTCATCTCCTTGTTGTTTGGCACACATAATCTTTCTTTCATCCTTACCACGTCTTCCTCATCTATCTTAAAGTCAGCATACTTGCCTTCTTGTACCTCGCTTTGCTTTCTAAATTGCCTCATCATATCGTTGCGCTTTCTTGATCCTGTTTATTAAGGTCGGCTCCATAACCAATGTCACGCCCCAAAATAGGGCCTAGTAGTATCATCCCGTAGTCATCATACCACGTGTGCACCCGTAATATGAGAACCGTCTTGCAAGTCAGATATTACAAGACTCTATCTTATAATTATTACATGTAATGTAGTCATACCAATATATTATATAAATACTAAGGATTCCGATTTTCCTTAGTTTGCCAGAACCGCAGAGAATCGGTATCCCCTACCAAATAATGAAATTGAGATCAAACCTATAAAATACAAGATCTTAATCAATTATACCATTTATCTAATTTGTTCTTTGAGACCAATATAATCTATGAAACTATCTTCAGTAAGGTCTTTTGAGGTAGCACTCTTCACTCATGCTTAACCCAATCCCAGCTAACGTTATACCTGCACAAAGACTGTTGGAGGGTGAGCAAAACCACACGCTCAGTGAGATGACCTGACCAGACCACATATCAAACAATGAAAATCAGGTTTACTTAGCAAACATATGTAATGCCACAATCAAGCATATGAACAATTACAAGCCTGGAGAATCCGGAGTCCAAAGCAGGATGGAGATTTACCCCTCTCATCAGGGTTGAAGGAACCAGTAGTACATAGTCTATCCAGAAGAAGCCAAGCATACATGGGAATCTACGATTTCTCGTATTAGGGTTATCACTTTTAATATGATATCTTAACAAACCATCCCATGTACATACCTTTAGCAACTCCCTAAGCATTAGTCATCCAAACAATACCATAAGCGGCGTCCTTCATTTACCACTTAGTTCTTATGGTACCAATAGAATCAAAGGTAACCTTGCGTTGATCTAATAGCCTTTAGCCTAGGTCAACCAAGCATTATCAAAGTCCCGGATGGCCAATACGTAATAGACTACTACGCTTTTAGAGATGCAAATATGCAATATATGCGATGCATGCCCATTTCATTTTATGGTACCAATAGTTTTTAATCAGGTTCAGGACGATAATACAATTACAGACAAACATCAACATACTCCATACAATTGTCATCATACAAAGAAATTGTTAATTATAATAAGATGTTTTGGCAATCATACATACACCAAGCAGCATGCAATTTACCCAACCCCACATGTAAATTCAGTTTGAGATATTATTATCAATGCAACTAACTACAAGCAAACAATATGAAGGTCAAAGCCTCACCTGTGGTCCTCGCTATAATCGCTGTAATAATCTACTGGTAGTCCGAAACCGATTTATATTCATGTCCATTGGACTCCGGTCTTTTAATCATAATAGTCAGGTGGCAACGAATCCTCGAAAGCAAAGTCACCGGGAATCATGACTGTAATCAATTTGGTATAAGTCAATAAGAATGTGAGCGTTCGTTTGCGAAAGTTGAGTTTAACCTTTGATTTTGCATCCACTAGCCCTGCTTTGAGCAAATTTTCTTCACCTTGCTCGGTGGTTGAATCGGAGCCATCTGACACCACCCCAGTGATCTCTTGAACTACATCTACTATTACTCCCTCTACTCCCATCAAACGTTGCATATAGACAGCCTCTGGCACATTGTTCAATTGACCATAAGTTACTAAGCAGAGGTTAGACTCTTTGATCCTTGTCACCGCAATGGGGTTCCTCAAAACAGCCTTTACCTCAGATACGATACCTTGGAGGCCGCTGCCAAGACATAGCTTAATGGCTTCATCCAGGGAGTTCCTCCTCACATCAGCATAAATTTGAGATCCTCCATTAGTAAGGAAGAACACAGGGTACGAGTTCTGCAGCTTCCTGATTAAACAAGCTGCATCAGGTTGGAAGCTTGAGAAGATGATAGGCCTGTCCTTGGCATAATCATACACCACCTGAAGAACAGTATTGAGTACATGCACAAGATGTTCCCCTTCATATACCATCTGGTCATCAAACTTCAGTTTGATGTTGAACCCTTTTGAAGGATCCACTTCCTGGAACACCTCTTGCAGAGTACATAGAGGAGCATCTTTCTCCACTTTCCACTCCAAGATTTTCCCATCTTTTGTTTTTCTGTAAAGAGGTTTCCCCACCTCATGGGGATTTTTCTGGGTCCATAGAAAGGAACTCGGGTAAAGTAAGATCTGTGACTCTTCTCTCGATAATTTCTCCCTTGCTTTGTGTAAGGATAAGTTGTCATGGAATATGACTGGCAGCTGTCTTTGGTCACCTGAACGTCGAACTCAACGAAGTCGGTGGGAATTTAGTAGCAGCATTGAAAGAGAGAATGGAATTTTTTTGAATGCTTTCAGTCTCTGATCAGAAGATTGTAGTGCATTCATTGCATTTCCTCTATGTCCCATCACCACAAATTTTGGCAATATATACGTATTATTTGCATTTACAACACCTTCTTTAACTCCTTGGATCAAATGGGGTGAACAAGAAAAGTTGAATGTGGCATTGTCTGGGATTTTTGTCGATTATTAGGAACATCAGAGAAGCGAACAGCTTTAAGAGCCATTCTATTCTGTTCTTTTATTGGTCTTTGTTCGTGGATACTACTTTGGAAGGAATCAAACACAGAGAGATATAGGTACCTATACAATCTAAAACACAGTGATACCATCCGATTTCGTTTGTATATGTATATAATATAATGTAGTGTAAACTTCGCCGCGATTCTTCCTTAAATTTCTCTTGTTTGCTGTCCATTCCATCATTTGTTTGATTGTTATTAAGGCAGGAGTGAGTTGTCCCCTTTTTGGTTGGCTTAAGCTAGATATATATTGACTTTTACATTGTTTTGTTGAAGAATTTCGGCTCACCAAAAACAAGAAGATCCCAGCCCTTCACTCTTCGTGGAACGTCTCCAGCAAGTGGCAAATGCATATATATTAATTATATATTAGAAGTTGATAATTATTTTAGATTTAGGATATATATAATAAATAAATAAAGATAAGATAATGAATTTATCATCGTATAAGGAGGAATAAAATATAAATTGTGAAAAAAATCAATTTTGTGGATTTAAGTGGATACGTATATTAAATACTGATTTAGTAATATTTTTAGATGAGAAGTTCCATATTCGCGTTATTAAATATTCTGAATACTATAGTATATATAGAATTTCTATTAAAGATTTGTATATATGTGTTTTGAATTTTTCGCTTTTTATTTGAACTTGTTCGCGTCCAGGTAGTCAATTTCAAACAAACTACATATGTAACACGCAACAAAACAAAACTAAGAAAAGAAAAAAAAATGCAGTTAGTTAGGATGTATCAAAATATAAAATTAAAAAGAAGATGAAAATTTATAACTAATAAATATGTAAGGAGTGGGAGAAAATATAAATTGGTGAAAAAATTAATTTTAATGGATCTAAATGACACGTATAATATAAATACTGATTTGATAATATTTTTAGATAAAAAATTTACATATTAACGATATTAAATATTCTGAATATGATAGTAATACATAGAATCTTTAGTTTAATACTTCACTTTTCATTTTTTATACCTACTATCATAAATTATATTTTATTTGTTTAAAAAGTTTCGTTTCGTGGTATTTTGATAAATTAAAAATTATATTGCCCTTAATTTGATTTTATTATAAATTTTTTAGATTTTGAAATTATTATGAAACCATTTCTATTATAAATTTATTCTAGACTTTTTATTAGGTTAAAAATTTAATTTTAATTTATATTTGTTACTCAGTTCTTTTTATTAATTATAACTTACTGGATTAGGTCAGACTTTAGTTTTTATAGACTCAGAATTATTTAACTTGAATGTTTAATATATATATATATATATATATTTTACATTAAAACTTAAGTTCGTAAATATTAAATAGTTTTCTTTATTCTTTATTATGAACTTTTATAGTCTTAGTGATAAAGATTCTTTATTCTAATTTGTTCATACTTAAAAATTTAAATCGCGAAAAATTTGGAGTGAATTCTAATATTTTTGTATGGTTCTTTTATGATTCTACATTTTATTTTATATATTTTTATAACGGGTTATGTAAAATCAAGGGGATTACACTCTCCCCCCCTTAGGAAAAGTTTCGTCCTCGAAACTTGTAGAGGTTTGTTTAAATTTCTAAAGAATCTGGTACTTATACTTCCTTCTATTATGATTTTTATTCTTTCTTGTAGTCTTTATATTTCTGTAATACTAGTCAAATATCGTTTTTAAAGATCGAGAATAAAAACTGCATAATTATTTGAAAAACCTATTGATTCATATCTTCACTTAAATGGTTGAGGTATCTCTTTAATACCTATATATTCTATGATCAAATAATTAGTTTGAGAGCTGTACTATAGCAAACGAGGCATATGTTAATCGATTTAAATACTCTATACAATAAGGCTTATTATCGCCTTTCTATTGATAATCTAACCCAACTCATTCTCATTATCAGGTCTTCTATTTGTTTCTCATTTGTATGTTATTTCAGCCACTTATAGTAAAATAAAGATTAAAGCTTCTTCTTTAGGTTCTCATTGATATGTCTACTACACTTCCATATCATCGTTTATAATTCCATTCTCAATCAACGTTCCATATCATTTAGTAGTTCCTTTCTTAGTACAAACAACTTTCATACTAAGATATTACAGTAAGTCTTATAAACTCTCATCGGGAAATCCTTACTATATTCCAATGTTTAGTAGAATTCCATCACTATAGCTTCATCTAACTCTTCAAATTGGAATGATTTGTAGCGTCACTTTGTCTTCTGAGAACAATGTGTGGAAATGTGTCCAGATTCCTTACATATAAAACATATTCTTCGTGTTCTTTCCGGACATTTATTAGCTATATGCCCAACATTACCACAGTAATAACACTTATGTTGTAGTTGAGGGCATTTTCTTGGATAGTGAGGTCCTTTACACTTCCAGCAAACAAGTTTATTTTCTTCAATACTTTATTTCATCCTTTGGAAGTGGCTCAGAACATTTTCACCTTTTTGGATGCAGTACTTGTTTCTGAACGGTCATACATTTCCTTTGTAGATGTTTGTTTCCTTTTCTCAAGCCATCCTACTTCATTTCTCCTTTCATACTCCAAGATCCGTGCTTTTTCAACAAGAGTATTGAAGTCAGGAAGTTCAAATTCAACCAATCTCCTCTGAAGGTATGGTTCTAATCCAGCCATGAAAAATTGCTTTTTCTTCTGTTTACTGTCTTTATAAGTGTCTGGTGCAAATTGAAACAATCGATTAAACTTTTGTTCATATTCATCAATAGTCTTATCATCCTGGGTCAATTCTATCAATTCGGTGTTGTACTTTGTCTCTGTGTTGCTCATGACGTTCTTCTCATGTGAAACATCTTATTGTTCAGTTTTTTGTTGTCCAACTTGTTGGATTTCAGACATTTGTTCGTTTCTTACTTTAGTAACTCTTGTCCTTGAGCTCATATCCTATATTCATCATAATATAATTCTCTATTAAAATCTCCAAAAACTTCACTAATATATCCAAGTATACTTAGATCTTTCTACTCATGAATGTCATATAATAATCTCCAAGTGAATATTTATATCATCATTGATTTATTTCCAAGGTTCAGTTTGTAAGCAACCATGGTTATGCATGCCAATTCGCATAAACAAGACTGTATTAACTGTTACATCAATCTTTTGTTAATCATTGGGTTTAAATCAAATAAACTACCTCTTCCAACTCCTATTGCACCATTTATAAATTCATATATAAGGACTTCTTTTTCTTAGTATAAACATCCAATTTAGGTTATGTCTTGTTACCATAACTATGACCTTATTCATGGTAGCAGTGGTTGATGTTTCTGATACTATTTCTTTACCAAATTCCAATTTTCCTTAGAACCCTTATGAATGTATCAGAATCATATAATATCCTTCTTATCAACTGATAATATCCCAATACAGGAGAAAGTTCTTCTTGCATTCACCTTCCTAATGTATACAAACCAAAGATATTACTGATTTTTCTACTGATGTTTGTGTTGCATTATATAGTTGTTGTATCTCTTTGTTAATTCCAATTCATCTAATAGAGGGTGGGGTATGTATTTTTGTCATAAAAAAGTAACTGACCTAGAAGCTTGTGGTTTGGCTTCCATTATAAGATTATACTGTCCTTGGTCATAAGAACAGAAGATAAATATCACATTTATATGGACAACAAGTGCCCACATAATACTTAATATATAACTATATATAGTCTAAATGTCTACATCTTTAGTTTGTAAACTTAATTTATCTACCCAGGTTCTACCCAATCTCACCATTGGTAGGTTACTCCTATCTCTGACAACCTAAAGCTCTGATACCAAACTCTGTCACGCCCCAAAATAGGCCTAGTAGTATCATCCCGTAGTCATCATACCACGTGTGCACCCGTATATGAGAACCGTCTTGCAAGTCAGATATACAAGACTCTATCTTATAATTATTACATGTAATGTAGTCATACCAATATATATATAAATACTAAGGATTCCGATTTTCCTTAGTTTGCCAGAACCGCAGAGAATCGGTATCCCCCTACATAATGAAATTGAGATCAAACCTATAAAATACAAGATCTTAATCAATTTACCATTTCTAATTTGTTCTTTGAGACCAATATAATCTATAAAATATCTTCAGCAAGGTCTTTTGAGTAGCACTCTTCACCATGCTTACCCAATCCCAGCTAACGTTATACCTGCACAAAGACTGTTGAGGTGAGCAAAACCACACGCTCAGTGAGATGACCTGACCAACCACATATCAATAATGAAAATCAGGTTTACTTAGCAAAACATATGTAATGCCACAATCAGCATAATGAACAATCACAAGCCTGGAGAATCCGGAGGTCCAAAGCAGGATGGAGATTTACCCCTCTCATCAGGGTTGAAGGAAAGTAGTACTAGTCTATCCAGAAGAGCCAAGCATACATGGGAATCTACGATTTCTCGTATTAGGGTTATCACTTTTAATATGATATCTTAACAAACCATCCCATGTACATACCTTTAGCAATCCTAAGCATTAGTCATCAAACAATACCATAAGCGGCGTCCTTCATTTACCACTTAGTTCTTATGGTACCATAGAATCAAGGTAACTTGCGTTGCTTAATAGCCTTTAGCCTAGGTCAACCAGCATTATCAAAGTCCCGGATGGCCAATACGTAATAGATACTCGCTTTAGAGATGCAAATATGCAATATATGCGATGCATGCCATTTCATTTTATGGTACCAATAGTTTTAATCAGGTTCAGGACGATAATACAATTACAGACAAACATCAACTTATACATACAATTGTCATCATACAAGAAATTGTAATTATAATAAGATGTTTTGGCATCATACATACACCAAGCAGCATGCAATTTACCCAACCCCACATGTAATTCAGTTTGAGATATATTATCAATGCAACTAACTACAAGCACAAACAATATGATAAGGTCAAAGTCCCTCACCTGTGGTCCTCGCTATATCGCTGTAATAATCTACTGGTAGTCCGAGAACCGATTTATATTCCTATGGAATGAAATAACAGATATTTATTATTTTACTAATCTATTCTTCTATTAGTTCCGAAGATAAGATATTTGAAATATCATATTCACCGGATTAGTTTTGGTATAACTTATACTATTATTTACACTAATTCTAATATTAGACATATTTTAGAAATTACGTACTCCTTTCTTTTTATGGTTTTACTTACTATATTAATCTAAGCTGAGTTAATTGGAAACTAATCGCCTAATTCAATTACTAAATCTATTTTAATTAGTTACCAAAAATCATATATTTTATTTATATAATATACTAATCTTAGTATTAGTGATACTCATAAAAGTAGTAGTAATACTAGTATCAAAGATAATGGTGATTATATTAAATATTACTACTAATAGTAAAAACAATTTTAATTACAAAAACAATTTAATAGTTTTAGTAACAAAATCAATAATACTAATATTGGTAATATCAATAGGCTTAATAATAATTTTAATATCACTACAATAACATTAGTGATATTAGTAATAGATCAACAATACTCGTAATATAAGCAATAATATTGCTTAAGAAAATAAACTTTAATGATAAACTAAATATCAAAATATTTATTTATTTATTTTTATTTATTTTTATATATCATTTCATTAACTTAAGTAGTTTAAGTTATGTTTCTATTATTTTTAGCTAAAACCTAAATGACGGAATATTTATTATCATAATCATTTTATTTAGATTAATTAAATTAATTTATCAATTATTATTGTTATCATTATTATTATCCTTGTTTGCAAAGGTACAGGGACATTTCGTCCCAGGTTTCTTTTTTTTTTTTTATAGTTATTTCATTATTATTATTATTATTATTATTATTATTGTTATTATATATATATATATATATATAGTTCTTCAAGGAGAACTTCATCCAGGGGACGTCATTTACGTCCCCGTAATTGGGAAATTCATTTTTTTTCTTCTTTTTTCTTTTTTTTTAATTAACTAATTTATTTATTTATTTATTATTATTAACATTTTATCTAATCAGAATTAATAAAATTATATTTTTCTATATCATTTATAATGCTAAAGTATTTACATACACATATAATAAAATATTACATCCTAATATGTCCATGATCTTAGTTTATAAGAAGAAAATGATACAACTAAGGGTTTTTATAAATTTTACCTTTTTGATCCGAGTTTGGGTGTTCTAAACTCCCTTCCAACACTAGTTTCGGACCTAGGACAGCAAGAAACATTGTTTAGAACAATGTTTAACACTTAAACTAGCTAAAAACGAATTTAACCTTACCTTAAACTCTTGTTTCCAAGCTTTTGAAGTTTGTTGATGGAGTTTTGATTTTGTTCTTGTATGTTGGGTTTATGGAATGAGTTTGGGTTTGTTTTGTTGTTATTTTAGTTGTAGATTCAAGTGGTTTTAAGGCTAGAGAATATGGGTTTTAATCTCTTTGTTGGTTGATTCATTAGGAGGTTTTTACAGAGGAAGAAGATGATGAAAAAAAAGGAGAAGGTAGCTTGTTTTGGGGACGTGAGTTTGCTTCAGATTTCTCCTCCTTCTTATATTGTTTCAACAAGTTATTTGCTGCATTTATTGGTTATCAAGCTGGCTCCATTTGATTGGGGTATGTGTGTGTTTTGTTGTCTTTCATTGTGCATGATTTGTGCAAGTTGAAGAAGGATTTCGGCTCACCAAAAACAAGAAGATCCCAGCCCTTCCCTCTTCGTGGAACGTCTCCAGCAAGTGGCAAATGCATACATATTAATTATATATTAGTTAGTTGATAATTATTTTAGGTTTAGGATATATATAAATAAAATATAAAGATAAGATAATGAATTTATCACCGTATAAGGAGGGAATAAAAATATAAATTTGTAAAAAAATCAATTTTGTGGGTTTAAGTGATACGTATATTAAATACTAATTTAGTAATATTTTTAGATGAGAAGTTTCATATTCGCGTTATTAAATATTCTAAACACTATAGTATACATAGAATTTCTATTAAAGATTCGTATATATGTGTTTGAATTTTCGCTTTTTCTTTTGGATTTGTCCGCGTCCAGGGAGTTGAATTTGAAAAGCAAATCATGTAATACGTAACGAACCAAAACAATGGAAAAAAAATGCAAGTTAGTTAGGATATATAAAAATATAAAAATAAAAAGAAGATGATAAATTTATAACTAATAAATATGTAAGGAGTGAGAAAAATATAAATTTATGAAAAAAAATTAATTTTACGGGTTTAAGTAATACGTATGTTAAATACTGATTTGGTAATATTTTTAGATGAAAATTTTCATATTCTCCTTATTAAATATTATGAATACTATGGCATATATAGAATTTCTATTAAAGATATTTATATATGTGTTTGAATTTTTGCTTTTTGTTGAGGATTTGTACGCGTCCAGGGAGAATTCAAATTTGAAGGAAATCACGTAAGACAAATCCAAAACAAAGGAAAAAAATGCGACTTAGTTAGGATGTATGGAAATATGAAAATAAAAAGAAAATGATAAATTTATAACCAATAAATATGTAAGGAGTAAGGGAAAATATAAATTGATGAAAAAAATTAATTTTGTGGATCTAAATGACACGTATGATAAATACTAATTTGATAATATTTTTGGATAAAAATTTACATATTAACAATATTAAATATTCTAAATATGATAGTATATATAGAATCTTTAGTTTAATACTTTTACTTCTCTATTTTTATACCTACTATCATAAATTATATTTTATTTGTTTAAAAAATTTCATTTCATGGTATTTTGATAAATTAATAATTATATTGCCCTTAATTTGACTTTATTATAAATTTTTAAGATTTGAAATTACATATGAAATCATTTCTATTTATAAATTTATTCTAGACTTTTTATTAGATTAGAAATTTAATTTTAATTTTATATTTGTTACTCGGTTCTTTTTACTAATTATAAATTACTGGATTATATCAGACTTTTAATTTTTATAGACCAGAATTATTTAACTTGAATATTTTAATATATATATTATATTAAAACTTAAGTTCGTAATATTAAATAGTTTTCTTTATTCTTTATTATGAACTTTTATAGTCTTAGTGATAAAGATTCTTTATTCTAGTTTGTTCATACTTAAAAATTTAAATCGAGAAAAATTTGGAGTGATTTCTAATATTTTTGTTATAGTTCTTTTATGATTCTACATTTTTTTATATATTTATTATAACTGAGTTATGTAAAATCCAGGGTATTACAATATCTCCTAATGATATATCCAATAACAATTAATAGTCTCATCTACGGTTCTCAGCCGTTACTCATCTTTACTTAACTTAATCCATAATATCACTTAGTTCAACTGATCTCATAAACGTGAACTAAATCATATTGCTTCATTTTAAGAGTAAGCAAATGTTACATCGATACCAATAACCCCATCAACTACCCATCGTTCCACTTATAAGTTGTCTAATCTTGACAAGGGTAGCTTAAGCACCTAAACTTCCATGTTAATTATAACAGGGTGTCATGCCCCGAACTAGATTCAACGGCATAAAACACAACCAATTCAAGCAAAGCTTAAGTTATCTTGAATTAAAATTAAGTTATGCCTATCCTAGGCAAGCAATTAATCATGTTACTGCATACTTGTGCTATACCGAGGATCAATGGAAGCATTCAACCGAGGATTAACAACTATAGCAAGAAATTTATTTCATATCAAAATAATTAATTCTCATTTGAATATTCACCACAAATAGTTACTAGGTACTAAACATTCATTAAATTCAAATGAAGTCATATAACAGCATAACTTAGTTTTTATACTCACAATATATTCATATAAGCTTTTTAAATAATCACAAACTAGGAAACAAATAAGGAAAAACATATAAAGTAATAAAATTATTTCATACAAAAATTATTATTATTATTATTATTTTAAAAAGGGTACGGCACTGTTCATGTCCATACAAAGCCGTTTGAAGGACCGTATGGATCATTTGGGGCCATTTAGAGGGTTGTATAAATTTTAGAACAAAATTAGTAAACCAAACACACCTCCAAACGGGCCTGTACACAAGACTGTTTCAACCAAGGAAATTTACTCAAAATGGTTAGAGAGCGCAATACCCTTCTAAATGGGCCGTTTGATAGGGTGTTTGGAATTTTTCAAGCTTCCCTTATTTTAAATTCAAGTTTTACACACTTTTCTCTTCTCTAACCTTACTTTAAGCTCTGTACAACTTCATACACTATGCCACATGCATTTAACCACTCAAAACACACGTGAACTTCACATTCCCAAATCAAACAACTCTTAACATCATTCAACACCAATCAAGTCCTTCATCTCTAAACTCACCAGCTCAAATACATAAAACAATTTCAACACTCATCATAACTCATTAAACTCCAACTCTTCAACTCAAACAATATTAGGGCTTACAACAACCTATCTACTACCACTTCAAGTATCTAAAAGCATTCTTAAACAACTTGACATATCAATACTACTTTTAATCTACCAAGAAGCTAATTTTTGACAAAAAATTCATGAAACAAAAGGCTATAAAGCATCACAAAAAGACGTATAAACTTACCTTAAACATGTAGATGATGAGTGAGAGTGAATTCTTAGTGTATTAAGCAAGAAAACTTAATTAAAAAGGTTAGGAAAATAAGCTTGAATTTCCTATGAATTTTGGTATGTTTTAGTCTGTTTTTGCTTTATTATTTGGACAAAAATAAGTTGATATTTATCCTTTATCTATTGACTTTTGGGACAACTGCTAAAAAGGAAAAAAGGCTTGGGTTTTTAGGCCAAAATTTGCTTGTTTTTGGGCTTTGTTTGAACTAAAATCTGCTATGTTTGGCTTGGGTTTGGTTTTTACTTTGGTTTTTTTTTTTTATAGAAACTCAATATTTTTTTAACGAGCACATAAATAACAATAAACACCAATATCTATTACACTAGCACATAAATAACAATAAACACCAATATCTATTACACTAACACATTTATTAATATTAATATCAAATTACATTAACACAAACATTAGCATGTATTTATATTTACACAAACTTATATAGTATACTTTGAATTTTTATTCTAACATACAAAATTCATTAACACACACACACACACATATATATATATAATAGGAATGTTGGCTATTTCAACTATTTTAATGGTGCAATTACAATTATGTATGAGTCTAAAATGTTAAATGGTCGATAGAACCAGTCCTGTTATCATTAATGATAAGATCATAAAATTTTTCCTCTTTAATATTCAATAAGTTTTGTGTAATTATTAGCATGTTTCTTTTACACAGGAAACTATTATGCTTATACAATGGTTATCCATTTGTTTTCATAGGTAAATAGCAACTCAATTGTAATTACCATTGCTATCCCATGATGTATTAAATACAAATGTTATTTTATTTTTTATTTTTACATTTATTCAATAGCCTTTCCCATTTAAGTTTTTTCATACATATTTTTATTCGTTGCTTTTACCTATCATTCACAAAATTTCTCTTATATATATATATATATATATATATTTCTTGGATAATGTACGAAATTTGAACATTTAGTTGTTTTACCATCTAATTTGAGTAGATTGTTACTGTCAACACTGTCAACAAAAGTACACATTGATGTCCCCTTTTTTTTTCTTTATTCTTTTTTTTTTCACGTCGTCTGCTAGTGTTTTCTTATTAGAATACAGCGAGACTTTAAAGGAAAACTAAAGTTCCGAGAAATTAGAAAAGAAAGAAGGATCCACACGTACAAGGACATATATTTATATTTCTTATTTCCAACATACTGGAAAGGTAGCTTTTACAGTAATTGTATTCAAGATTTCACCTTACCGACAAGATTCAGATATCACTGGCAAATCTCTTGAACTTATGCAAACAGAAAATAACACACGATGAACACTTATTCATAACCTACAAACACACGTGTTCTTCGTATACGTCAGATAGCTTGCATATACATATATATATATATATATATATATGCCTCTTAGATATAATTTTCTAGTTATAGCTCAACCTCGTCATGACCTGCTCAGAGCGGAAGTCATAGTAATTGGTACCAAGGAACTCACCATCACTATTTCTAGTGATAACAATGCTACCATCACGGGAACGCTTGTCGCGCTGTGTGTAGGAAAATGGAACATTGCATTTGCCTTGCGTTGCTATATAACTGATTCTAACTGTACTCATCGGTGGCACAACAGTCCCATATGTAGCCTCTGCTTTCGTTGTACTTTCGGTCGTACGACCCCATTCAAAGGAGTTAGTCATCTCTGCTGAGATTTTGATACCTCCTTCAGCAATGTAAGGAATTCCAGTTTTGAAGGTAGTCTCGATACCTAACATTAAAGACAAGCTGTTGTTGAAAGAATAAGAGCTTTTATCTTCATACGAGACTGTGACACTGAAAGTTGCTTCATGTTGCGTTCCATTAGTAGCCTGACCGTGTCGAACTACAATAGGTCTCTCATCATAGATCCGAGCATCGTTGAGGTGATATTCAATATCATAGATATCTCTTTGAAGAATAAGCTCTTCCACTTGCAATCTAGCTTCCGTGGCAATAAAGGAAACCGCGGCATTAAGGCATATTGTCTTGCCATCGGCAGTTAGGGCTTTACAGAAATTGTTGTCGCCTGCATTGCGCAGAGCAATGGTATTGCCATCAAGCTTGACGGGTTTGAACAGAGTATCGATGTTTTTGCCAGCGGATTCTTCAGCTGTATCAGCCCATATCCAGCTGGGACTACGTCTCCAGTATTTGCCAAAATGAGTGGACTTAATGAGAAGCGATCCATCGGGATTCATTGCTATCTCATATGCCGTCCTCTCGTCGTTTCCATCAGTGGACGTGAAATCCGATTACGCATGGTTCCCGATCCAGCTAGATCTTAGGTACTTGCCATTGTATCCTTTGAATCTTACATATGTCGGCATGATCACTAACTCATTCCAATCCCCAAAAGTGAAGCCATTACCAACGGGGCACCCTCGATCATATATGTAAACACAGCTAAGCGGTGCCACCCCCGGCAGATGCATCGTATTTATTCCAACAGGCTTTCCGCTTTGGACGTGGACCAAGGAGAGAAGATTGCCATCAGTAATCGTTGGCTTAAACTGTTGGGTGCAAAATTATATTTGATATAGGAGGACAATCATTGATAAAAATGGAGATGGGGGAGAGAGGAAACAAATACATATTATCTCATTATATATAAAAATTGATCTTCTTACAAACTGAGGACCGAAGGTCTTTTTATAATACCCATTGGCGGTTTAAAAGAAAAAAATATTTAAGCTAGGAAGGATACAATACAATTCCAACGCATATCAACCTAGGCAGCTAGAATTCCCTAGCAGATAAATTACAAAGGTAAGTTTGAAAAGTCAAATTCTTTAACAATTTTTAGCTAATATTCTTACTTATTCTAGCTTGCTCCAGAATCAACTTCATCACGGCAAGGTAATTTCCAATAGAAGTATGGCTGTCCTTTACTTAATTAAGACGGAAAATTTTCACCACCTCATATTAATGTTAAAAAATAATTGCAAATTATTATTTCAACACCCCCTCTTAATTTGCAATTTTATAACTCTTTCTAAATTGCTCAAATTTTTCTATTGGTACAGCTTTTGTAAATATATCTCCGAGTTGCTCCTTTGTGTTGATAAATTCAAGTTGAACTTCTCCATCTTGTACCAAATTTCTTATGTAATGATGTCGCAACTCGATATGCTTTGTCCTTCCATGAAATATTGGATTCTTCGTTATGGCAATATAGTTGACATATTATCACAATAGATAATTGTAGGGGCTTTGGCATTGATTTAAATTGCCAAAATTCTTCTTAGCCATACGCTTCACATGCTGCATCTATGGCTGCTATATATTCTGCTTCTGATGATGATAATGATACTGTTTTTGTTTCTTTGAATGACCAAGATATAATATTTGATCCTAAAGAAAATACATATCCTGATGTACTTTTTCGATCATCAATTGATCCAGCCCAGTCACTATCTGTATATCCAATAAGCTTGAATTCTTTTTCTTTCATAATAAATACCATAATTTTTTGTTCCTTGTAAATATCGCAATATTCTCTTGGCTGCTGCATAATGTAGCTTGCTTGGATTTTGCATAAATCTGAAATCAAACTAACGGGTAAACAATATCTGGTCTTGTGTTTGTTAGGTAAATCAATGACCCAACTAAACTTCTATACATTTCGCATCAACTTTTGGTGCTCCATCTTCCATCTGTAATTTCTCATTTGTTGCAAGCGGAGTAGTAATTGGCTTGCAATTGTTCATTTGATATCTTTCAACAAATCATCCAAATTTTTCTTGAGAAATAAATATTTCTCCTTTGATTGATGAACTTGAATGCCAAGAAAATATTTCATAAGACCCAAATCAGTCATCTCATATTCTTTCATCATTGTCATTTTAAATCCATTTAACATGGATTGACTTGTACCTGTATAGATCAAGTCATCCACATACAAACATACAATAAGGAAATCATGTGTACCTTCCTTTTTGATGTAAAGTGAAGGTTCACTTTGACTCCTTTGAAAACCATTTTTCTGGAAATAGCTATCAATTTTGCTATTCCATGCTCGTGGTGCTTTTAATCCATATAACGCCTTGTGTAGGCGATACACCTTATCTTCTTTGCCTTTGATAATATATCCTTCAGGCTGTTCTACATATACCTCCTCTTGCAATTCTCCATTTAAAAATGCTGATTTGACATCCAGTTGATATATTGGCAATTCTAATTGAGCTGCTAATGCAAGAACAATTCTAATTGTCTCCATCCGTGCAACTGGTGCAAATGTTTCATTAAAATCAATACCTGGTTGCTGTGAATATCCTTTTGCAACAAGACGAGCTTTATGCTTTTGTATTGAACCATCTTCTCTATATTTGGTCTTGTAGACCCATTTTAATCCAATAACTTCCTTATCTTTTGGAAGATCAACAAGCTCCCAAGTATGATTCTTTTCAATAGTTGCCATCTCATCATCCATGGCCTTTCTCCAAATTTCCTCTTTTGCAGCTTCTTCATATTTTTGTGGTTCACAAGTGAAAAATGCAAATTCACAAGATTCATAAATATCACAAAGAACGTACCTTTCTTATTGGACTTTCTGATTCTGGATAAAATTCTTGTGAACCTTGTGGTGTTGATGTGCTAGGAGTATCAGTGCTTGTTCTAAATTAATTGAGGATCTGGCTGTTACATTAGATCCTGGAGGCATAATTCTTTCAACAATAGGAGATTTTTCTTTCCAATCCCATGTACCATCTTCATAAATATAACATCTCTTGAAATAATCAATTCATTTTTTCTGGATTGAAAAGGCGATATCCTTTAGATTCATCACTATAACCAGTGAAAATATACTTTTCTCCTTTCTCATCAAATTTTCTCTCTTTTGTGATGGAATGAGAGAATATGCTAGACATCCAAAAATCTTCATATGATTAACTGGTTTCCTTTTATGCCAAGCCTGATAGGGAGTCTTATTAGCACTGCTTTTGTGGTGATCTGTTTAATATATACTGCAGTATTGACTGCTTCAGCCCAATAACTATTTGGAAGTCCTTTCTGTGTTAGCATACTTCTAGCCATCTCTACTATCGTCGATTCTTCCTTTCTGCAACGCCATTTTGTTGAGGAGTATGTCGTACATCAGCTGCCTTTTAATTCCAACATCTTTGCAATAATTTTGGAATTCATGTGATGTATATTCACCTCCACGATCAGTTCTCAAAATTTTCAACTTGTATCCACTTTGCCTTTCTACCATAGCTTTAAATTTAAGGAAAGTGGAAAATGCTTCTGACTTTTGCTTTAAGAAATATATCCACATCATCCTTGTATAATCATCAACAAATAAAATAAAATACCTATTTCCATTCAAAGATGGTTCTTGTTGGTCCAAATATATCAGAATGAACCAATTCCAATGGAGCTTTAGCTCTATAAGATTGCTTTGGAAATGGCAACCGATGCATTTTGCCATAGATGCATCCTTCACATACTTTTTCAGGAGATGAAATATTTGGCAAGCCAATAACCATATTTTTTTCTTCAACAAATGAAGTCCCTTAAAATTAATGGCCATATCTCAAATGCCATAAGTGTGATTCATCATTTTTCACACTTTGCAAAGCATATTCTTCATTAAGAGGTATAGATAAAGGAAAAACTTTATTCATGCTCATCTTACTTTTGCAACAATGCAATTTTCTTCTTATCAGTAATAATGCATTCACCATTATCAAATTTCACCATATAACCTCTTTGCAATAATTGACCAAACTCAATAAATTTTGAGTCAATTTAGGGACATAATGAACATCATAAATCAATTTGGAAGTTACCTTGCTTTGTATTGACAGCAATAGCTCCTTTTCCCATAATTTCATGACTTTGCCATCTCCAAGCTTTACTTCAGATTTGAATTTATCATCAAACTCAACAAAACTCTTATTCCCAGTCATGTGATTGCTACATCCACTATCAACATACCAAATATTCTCAAATGATTGTTCAGCATTCATGCAAGAATAAAATACCTGTTTATCTTGATTTTCCTCAGAAAAGTTTGCATTTTTGTCATCTTCTCGATCTTTGTAATAACAATCCCTTTCAAATGATTGGGATTTCTACATCTTTTGCATTTGAACCGACAATCCTTGGATTCATGGCCAAATTTTTTGCATATTCGGCATTGAGATGTATTGCTTCTCATGTTGAATTCTCTTCCTCTACCACGACCTCGGGAATTCTGGTATCTACCACGTCCACGTGTAGAGTTCGATGAACTTCCATAATTACTTTCATATCTATCTTGCCAGCTCTTTTGTTGCCTATTGATATTAACCTTCGAATGGAAGGCTTGCTCGAGATTTTGAGTAGAAAATCTACTCAAACGCTTTTCATGGCTTCTAATGATCCCATAAGTTCATCCAAAGATAATTTTGATAAATCTTTGGATTCTTCAATAACAGCAACAATATGCTCAAATTTTGCTGGCAAACTTCTCAAGACTTTTTCAACAATTCTCTTATCTGGAATTGTATCTCCGTAGCCTCTAATTTGATTAATAATAATTGTAACTCTTGAGAAGAATTCTTGCACCTCCTCATTATCTTTCATAAATAAATTATCAAACTCTGTCCATAGATACTGGAGTTTGATAGATATAACTTTATCATGACCTCCATATTGCTTCCTTAAAATCTCCTAAGCATCATGTGATGTGGTTGCACTCATAATTCGTGGTAATATTGATTGACTAACCCCTTGTTGTATAAAAGACAATGCTTTGGCGTCTTTCATGGTATTTTCTTTGTGATCCTTTCGTTGAGGTGCTGTCCAAGTTGCTTTTACCTCTGGACTAGCAATAGCTGTGTCATAACCTTCCTCGACAATTTCCCACAAATCTTGTGAGATAAATAATGTCTTCATCATCGTACTCCATATATAATATTTTTCACCAATAAACAAGGGAATACCTTGTTGGGAAAAATTAAATGTGGTATTACTGCTTGTTGATGCAATTGCAAATATTTGTGTGTATAGTGTTTAAGTGTTTGGGTATATGTATAGGGGTCTGGCTCTGATACCAAAAATATGTTGGGTGCAAAATTATATTTGATATAGGAGGACAATCATTGATAAAAATGGAGATGGGGGCGAGAGGAAACAAATACAAATTATCTCATTATATATAAAAATTGATCTTCTTACAAACTGAGGACCTAAGGTCTTTTTATAATACCCATTGGCGGTTTAAAAGAAAATATTTAAGCTAGGAAGGGTACAATACAATTCCAACGCATATCAACCTAGGCAGCTAGAATTCTCTAGCAGATAAATTACAAAGGTAAGTTTGAAAAGTCAAATTCTTTAACAATTTTCAGCTAATATTCTTACTTATTCTAGCTTGCTCCAGAATCAACTTCATCACGGCAAGGTAATTTCCAATAGAAGTATGGTTGTCCTTTACTTAATTAAGACGGAAAATTTTCACCGCCTCATATTAATGTTAAAAAATAATTGCAAATTATTATTTCAACATAAACAACGTACATGACTCTTTGAATATATCTTGCTCCGGTTGATCAGAGGTAGCAACAGCCCATTCATCACACCTTCGTGACCAGTACTTGTTACTGCGGCTAAATCGTAGGTGCACATACTCCCTACTGACTTTGGCCGTCTCTACCTCAATCTTCGCGAGTTGGCCGGAAACATTCGACTCTTCACAACATACATAACCCTCCAAATTTGATTGTTGGGTCTTGTAATAATATGCATAGTGTTTTGTCTGAGTTGATCCGATCACTATCGAATTGGGTAGCGTGTTTATATATTTAAGTACATGCGGCAAGCTTGTAGAATGGTCATTAGATCCTTATTTGTATGTTATCTTGTAAAATTAAAAGTTGCAAGGCATTTGATATTAGGGATAATGTCTTTGTAGATTTTTTTCGTACCTTAAGTTTGGTTTTGATAATTTTATTACCGAAACAAAGTTTTTAAGAAAATTTTTTTGGTTCCAAATTGTCCAAAATAAAACTTCAAATATATAATTGAACATTTTGTCAAAGCTTAGGTATTATTTTTGACATTATCCCTTAGTTTTAACGTTGTATGAAATGATCTAATATATTTGTTGCAAATATAGATTAAGTACAATCAAGATGTTGTGACTTTATTTTCTTTGAATGGCTAGATTTTAATATTTACTATTAAATTATACAAAAAAGATTTGATATGTTTGTTGTTCTCTTGGTAGGAGGGTTGTTTTATTGTTTTGAAATGTATAATTTTGGAGGAAAAAAAATGCAAACAGATAATTTAAAAAATCAATCCAACATGGCGAGTAGCAGGGGAACCATTAAGTTGTGTTTGGTGTGAAGTTCTTGTTTGTGTTTCTATAAAGAAATATGATTGTCTTCATCGGTCGTACAGTTTGATAAAGACTTATAGATGTTGTAAGCGTATCGATTACTTGGCCACTGCCTTATGCAAGTAATTTTTTATCCTAATGTAAAAATTATATAACAATAGATTATCTTACAAATATGTTTGTTTTTTATTTGTAGATTGAGGAAGATGATTTTTAAAAGATGGTTACGCATTTCGAGATTGATGACTTTCATGTTTTCATTTATATTCTTTGTTGTTCGGTAATGTTTTAGTTTATGAATTGATAATTTTATTTGGTTTTTTTTTCTTTTTGGCCGAAGATAATCTTATTTGGTTAAGACATGTTAGTTTATGTGGAAAGTGTTTAGGAATATTTTGTACATATGACTTCATGTTACTTTGGTGGATTTATGTTAATCTCAGTTTTTTCATATATATATAAGATGGTTTTCATTTTTATTTGATAGATATTATTATTTGGTTTCAACAAATTATTTATGTAATGGTTTTATGTTTCAATCAAGGTTTCTACTACAATTTCATTATATAGGTTTTTAAGGTTTTGCTAGTAGATGGATCACAATAAATTGGGAGAAATTATTATTATGGGTGACTATTTGCGTCGCCATTATTTTTAAAGCGATAGAATTTGCTATGGTGGGAGCCATTTATCCAACCCTTTGGGGAGGTTATGATCGCCTTAATAAGGATCTATAGCGTTGCCTTTTATAGGGTGCTTGTTTTCGTCCTAAAAACCTACAGCGGCACCAAGATCTCACCTGTCTATATGACCATCAATCAGGGCGATTTTAAGCAAACCATCAGGTCTAATTTGTTGTAGTGTATTTCTCTCTTGATATTTCAAGTGAAAATATTCTATTTTTCATCTTTTTGCAGGCTGACTATGGCATTCAAAATTAGAGAAGTTGAATATTTATTATTATTCTCTAGCTTTTATCACTTTGCAAAGCATCCTATTTCACTTGAAAAGGGGCAGTCTAAAGATTAAAATGTCCATCATGCTTTCGCTTTCTGTCATGGTCTTTGACGGACAAAGTATGTTTATATGCTATACAGCTTGTAGTGATAAGAGTACACTTATTTACCATAATATTAAAGATAGGTACCCCATCTATCTATTTCTTATTCTTTCTTTTTTCCTCTTTTGATTTATCCATCCATAATAACATGATAGAGTGAAACATATATAAACTAACAAAAGCAAAAATACAGATATTTGAATTGATATATTAAAACATAGATAATTAAAGTAAAGCTACTATAAAAATATAGCATATAACTCACAACAAATATTTTCTAGTAATTATAGTAATTGAGTCATTTTTCTTAATTGTGGTGATCAAAGAATATAAATTAGGGATAATTGGAATTATATCATGATTTTATTATGCTTTAAGAAACCATAATGTATCATAAGAGTCAATAAAATATGGCGTAGAAAAGGATTGTATTGTATATAAGTAACAACAAATCTTAACAAGCACTGTGGCGAAAAACAATCTTTGCAAATTAATACATACTTTTAATATAATATGGCTAAAATTTGGAAAATTTAAGAAATGTCTATCCACTTCAAAGATACAAACAAGGTATAAACAAGAAAGAAAAACAACTAAAGCCTAAAAATTAGAATTTACCTTCAGCTTCTTGAGGTCCGTCAATCAAAGGTGGTTGGAGTAAAGAATAATGCTGGCAGAAAAAAAAAAAAAAAATAAAGAATAATGATCTTACACAAATTTAAGAAAAGTACCTTCGAGATAAGCTTGATGGTATTGGAAATAAGCTTGGGTTGTGTGCAAGGATGGACGTAGACTTAAAGGGCTGGGGGGACATAGTCAATATCATTATAAACAACTTCTACGTTATGGTTGGTGTATCATTGTAAGTTTTAAGTCTCAAACAATTATCTATATCTATTTGACATTTATATAAGTTGGACGATGTTTAATGTTTAATTATATAAAATGTTTATCATTTCATGTTTCCAAGAATTGATCTATGATACAACATGAGAAGAAACTTATATCAAGCTATATTAAAAAACTTTCATAAAGAAAATGCCAATTTTTTTAAGAAAAAAGAAGATAATAATAAAAAAATTATATTGATATTTACATCAGTACCACAAATTTAAATTACACAATAAAAGGAAAAGTAACAAGAGAGAGAAAATACATTACATAGTATAACTCTTGAAAAGAATAAGTTTTGCAGGGAATGAGGGAGGGGGGTGGATTTAATTTTTGGGCCTATTAATAATTTGAAAAATAGATATGTTAAAAAATTAAAATCATAGTTTTACTACATTCACCAAAAAAAAAAAAGGTATTATATATATAGACAGAGAGAGAGAATATTTTTTCCTTGTTAATGATTTGTAAATTGGTTATGTTAAAACATTGAAATTAGAATTTAATATATTCAAATAAAAAATACTATTTACTTTTATAAATAAAAAGGGCAAATTAGAATACAACAACTAATTTTGAACTTATTCAATACAACTGAGATATTTTAAATCATTAAATCTTATAAAAAAATGGTTTTTTAAATGATGTTAAAATAACAAAAGAAAGGAAAAAAATAATAAGCATCATAAGTTTAAAACTTGAAAAATAAAATAGAAATCAAATAATTTGCTTAATGCAGGGACTTGAATTTAGTGATTACCCGTATTGTCTTTCTATTGGCTATCCGAATTTAATGTTTATAGAATTTATAGAATTGGAAACTAATTACCGAATTAATTAAAATAGTTAATGCCTTGCAACCAAATATACATATCCAAGAAAAGAGTAGGAAAACAGTGCAATTACATACATTTTGAGGAAAAGATGTGGCATCTTTTTTTTTTTTTTTCTCAAGCAAAAGATCATAGGTTAATTCTCATAATGTTAATTTTTTTTTGGATTTTAAAATAAAAATGTACCATTTTTGTGGGCCATGCTAAATGCATTTTGGGAGGGAGGCCCATGCATTACTATCTAGCTGCTACGTTATTAGTATTTGCCCTTCCACGTAAAAGTTTCCAGTACGATAATTTACACATTTTGGAGCTGGACTTCGAGTTCGGGGGTAGGGCCCCCTTGTGGGGACATCCATTGCTATGTGGGCTATGTTCTTGTCAGTGCGTTGGGCTTAAACCTAACAAATAATCTCGTGTCTTTAGACAAATGAAATTGGCAACTAGATTTTGCAACATTTTCAATTTAACAATTTTAAGTCCAAGTAAATATGTAGGACAGAGAAAATTTTGTAGAATATGTGTTGATACTAGGGTGATTAGGGGCGGGCACAGATCAGTTTGACTCGGATTAAAAATTTTCTAAACCATTAATTAACAGTTTGGTTTGGTTTGGATTACAGATTAAATAAAAATTCTAACTAAAATTTTTTTATTCTAATTTTTGTACATTTGTATAAATACTTAAATATTTATAACACTTTACAAAGTTTATATTATAAACCACGTCAAAATATTTTATGAATTCATCATACTTTTAATCTATATTTCTCTATAAAATTAGTTATTCACTAATAAAATACATTTATTAACTAATATATAGTAAGTTATAATTTATAATTTCCTGTAGAACCATCAAGCCAATCATCTACCGATAAATTTAGTCAAAATAAAAAATCATCTATCAACAAAATTCCTTAACAAATAAAACTATCCTTTGACAAAATACATTAAGCAATTAATACATAATAAAAATTTATAAAAAAATTAAATAAAATTCATAATTTATAAAGTTAAAAACTATTAAAAAAACAATAATTCATCATCAACAAGAAAATATATATCTTGAACCTAAAAAAAAATTAAAATGAACAAGTTGATTTTAATTAATATTCATCAAATAATATGAAATGATCTAAATTTAAATTCTATTTAATTTCCATCGTTTGTTTATTTATCTTAAATATTGAATTAAATGAGCATGATGATTAGGATAGTTTTGTTAGTAATAGTCTAAATGTGTTATTTCGCATATGTAGTGAAATTGATGTTTTTGTTTTATATGTATTAATGTGTGTGTAGTATAATTATTAATTGTGTCTTTTATACATTAAGGTGTTAAGTTAAGTTTAGATTTATAAAATCAACTTTGGTTTTGCTTAAGGTTAGTTGATAGAAGTTCTTAGTAGTTAAGCTAGCATTTAGGCCTAAATAAGCCCCAAATGAATCCCAAATGAGACTTAAATAAACCCCAAATGCAAACTAAAGTTACTTATGCCTTAAAAGTCAAATTTGGGATATGTTTAAGGCAAAAATTTGCTTAATTGGACTACTTTTTGGACAGCCCTCCCTTTCATCCGAATTTTCCTTTTTCTTTCTTTCTTTTCACTTCTTCCTTCATTCCAAATTCCAAGTCCAAACCAAGAACAATATCATGCTTTGAAAATCAAAGTTCTTCCCAAGACAAGGCATATTCAAGTGAGTTGATTTAAGTATACTTTTGTTTTGTTTTCATTTTTTGTAGTGGTTATGTGAGATTTTGAATAGGATGAGTTTAAATACTATCTAAATTGCTTGTTCATGCATTGAGATTAGTTAGGATTGTGTTTTGTGAGTGTGTGAGTTTGTTTATGTAATGTGGTAGTAATTGAAGTGTTGGGAGGAAATGAAGATAGTTTGAGTAGGAAAGTTGAGAATGAATGGAAGTGGAATTTGACGTGATCAAATGCGTTGATTTCATGTTTTGAGTTGCTAGGATTGAGTAGTGTAGATAGGAGTGAGTATATGAAGTTAAAAATGAAGTTGAAGAAGATTTAAAAGTGTTATAGGTTGAAAACTTATAAAATGGAAAATAGGAGATTTGTGTTCTGTCGAATAGGTCTGTTTTGAACGTACGCCGGTATTTGGGAATTCAACGCCACTGGCTTTTATATAAATTTTGCCAACGTTTGTTCTTCGAACGTACGCCGGCAATTTGAGAGTTTAAGCCACTGGCGTAGGGTCAAAGGCTGCCAGCGTATCCATGTAAGCTGCTACTATGTACCTCTCAAGAAATTTTGGAAAATTTAGATTTGCATTCTACACCGGCTCAAAGCCGCCGGCGTAGAATGAAGGCAGACAATGTACTTGAGCGCTGCTAGCTTTGGCAGTGTTGCTTTTCATATTGCTGAACACCGGTTCAATACCGGCGGCTTTGAATGCCGGCGTATCCCCTGTGGTTTTGAATTTTAAAAACTTCCTTCAAAATTTTCCGAAGTTTTATATTTGATCAATTAAGTATTTGTTAAGCGATCTAGGATATAATAGGATGTTTAAATGCTTTATTATAACTTTGTATTAAATTATTTGAATTTCTTTGATTAATTGTATATATGAGTTAAATGAACATGTTTTATGCATGAATTTGATATTTAGACTCTATGCAAAGTTTAATGAATTTCCTTGTACAATTGATCTAGGGTTGTGATATATATATATGTAACATCCCAAATTTTCACCTAAAATAGAAATTGGGTTTAGATAGATTTAAATGACTAAAATGAATTATAGAATTTAATTAGACAAGTTGATATAATTTAATTAGCTATTAATTGAGATTTGGGTATCAAATTCCTAAAACATGTCATCAAAGTGCTTAGAGAATTCCTAAATCATTGATTCTTAGCTTAAACACTAATTCCTAAATCTCAGTAAAATTTGAGTTCATTTGCTTATCTTAAAATATCAGTTCTTAAACTCGAACTCAAATTAAATATCTTTTATATAAAATAAATTCTCAAATTAAGTTCTTATTGCAAGTTCTTAATTTCCAACATATCGATTTAGAAACAAAATTTTAAATACTCTTGGAACTATAGATATTTGATCTGATAGTTCTAAACCTATACCTATAATCCTTTATATTAATTTTAGCCTTATCCTTACCTTTTTATTCTCATTCCTCTACCCTCTCTCTTCTCACTTTTCCCTTCCTTTTATTTTTTTCTCCAACCGATGGTTCTCTTTCTCTCTTCCTTTCTTCTCATCTTTCTTTTCTTCAAATTCTTCAACAAATCTCAAGATCAAAGCCAACTAGAGGATGAATCAAGACTAGGAGATGAACTAGATGGAGGAAATCGAGCTAGAGGATGAAGTTTCACTTGTGTTCTTTTCTAAAAGCTAAGTATAGTTTACTATTTATTATCTTATTTATAATTTCTCATTTAAATGTTGTATAGATCATGTATATGAGTTGAGAAGTGTTGTTTAAGTTTGTATTTGTAAAGCTTATGGTTGTTGAAGTTGAGTTGTTGAGAAAGAAGATGAATAGCGAAATTGGGGTTTGAAGTTGTTTATGATGATTATAGTAATGTTTGATGGATTGAAGTGGGAGTTTGTGTTTATTAGATTGTAGTAAGATCAAATAACAAGTTTTAAGAAGCTTGAAATGAATTTGGAGGATTTTGAAACAATTTGAACAAATGTTTTTCTCAAAATGAAAACAGGGGAAAATTTGACAGCAACGTAATGCATGTACGCCGGCACTCAACGTTGCCGGTGTTGACGTTTATGCTGTCGGTGTACATTGGGAATTTGGCGGTGTTGAAGAGTCCAACGGTGACCAGATCGCTCGACTCTTAACACTGGCAAATTTTTAATTTACGCCGCTGGTGTTGAAAGCCGGCGTTCGTTTTGCAACTTTTCCCAGTTTCGCAGTCTTTTTGTATTTTAGCCATAACTTTTTTATCTAATCTCCAATTGAGGTGATTCAAGTTGAGTTGGAAAGATAAGAAAGAGATCTACAACTTTCATGTTTTGAGTTTTTGCAAATTATAAAAGTATCAATGCTTAAATTTTAATTCTTTTCAACTGATACATTTTTCAAGGTAAGTTAAAAACTTATTATAGATTGTTTTATGTGTGTTTACTTTGACAAATGGATCTTTTTGACCTAAAATGAAATAGATAAATAATATTTATGTGTAATGATGATTTAGTGATTAATTAAACATGACTTAGATAGATTTATAGATTTAATGAATAATTGAGTTAAAATAAATTAGATTGAGTTAGTTTAATTACTTTGGCTTAGTAATTAGATTAAATGATTAATTCTAATGAGTTTGACTTAATGAACTCAATTAAAGTAAAATGAACTAGATTTCTTAAGCTTAATCCACTTGGCTTGGCTTTTGAATTAAATGGCTAAGGTTAATCAATTTGACTTAGTAAATGACTTAAATGACTAATTCTAATCAATTTGACTAAGGTTAAGCTAAATTGGGTTAGTAACAAATAATTGGGTTAAATGAATGTGTTAGGGTGATCTTTGAATAACATGAGGAATATGTTGTTTCGAATGTTTAATTTTTTTGGATTTATATGTTTTTGAATATAAATGTTTTGTTGATGCTTTGTGGATAAGAAACCATAATCAAAGTGAAAAAAAAATACTTTGACAAACAAAGGAACCGTCTATATTTTGGTGGGGATTTATCGCAGCCATAGTGGGTTCCACATTAGTGTCTGCTTAAATAGGATCTTAATAAAATTTGGTGTAGCTGACATAGTAATTGATTAGATTGAGCTAGTTTAATTGATTGGTTTTTAATTGTTTTGTAAGGAGTTGATAGATCTTTTACAAAAGGAAATAAACTCATTTGAGTTTCTGTCAAGTAGTGGACATTGTCATTGGGGTTCATGTTTTTCTTACAGGCGATCTTATATAAGGTACGCAGTAACTTGCGTGTTGAATGTTAGGATAGGTATCCTAAACTAATTAAGACTTAAACTCGGCTTAATAATTGATGAGTGTTGGTTGTGTTATTCGTCGTTGAATCCGGTCCGAGGAGCGACAACTTGTCATGATGCAATGACAATATAAGAGTTAATGCTTAGGCCACTTATCATGATGCAATGATATGGCTCGGCGGGTTGTCATGATGCAATGACAATATCATAATAGGCGCTTAGGCCAATAGTCATGATGCAATGACTAGGCTCGGCGGGTAATCGATAAGGAATGTGGTAACTGCATAACGTTTACTTATTCTTGAGAGGAAGTAATATGATTTAATTCAATGTTTATGGGAACATGTGAATTAAATTATATTATGGATTAAGTTAAGTGAAGTTAAGTAGCGACTATGAGTCCTGGATGAGATTACTGTTTCTTTTTCAGCGTAACGTTATCTAGGAGGTATAGGTATTCGGGCTACTTATATCAACCCCTGTGCGTCGAGAGCATTACTCAAGATCCCTAGATTCCCATTGGTTTGTTCCGGAGTGTGAGTGCTCCATTGTTGATTGTTTATTTTAATGAAAGATAATAACTTGTGGATTGATGCATTGCATTTAGTTAAGCTTGCATGCACTCTGTGTGTGATTGTGTTACTGTGTACTAGGCTTCAGCTCATCCTTGCTGCTGTTATTCTTTTTACAGGTTTTGTTGTTGATAAAGATGATGTTGATGAAGTTGATAATGATGTTGTTGTTGTTGATAAGGATGTTGTTGTTGTTGATAAGGATGGTGATGCTGATGCTGATTGATGTGATGATGTTTGTCCTGGGTTTTGGGCGATTCTGAAGATATGGGAGAATGACTAAAATGTGATAGGATCGAGATATTACTTATATTTTGTTTCTTCTTTTGTTTGTTTTGTTTTGTAAGAGGACTGGATATATTTATAAATTGTATTTTCTTTTAAGGGCTTGTTAATGCCCAATTGATTGTAAATGATTATTTACCCCTAAGAGTAGATCATAAAATGTTTTTATAAAGTTAGTTTCTTAGAAAACTGGTTTGCTCTGTAGGGAGTAGAAGTTTATAAGTTGTTTTATAAAATTGATTTTCTGCTGCCGAATCCAGTTATTTAGAAATCTAACTAAACGATTTCATAAATTCTAAAATTGGCTTAGTAATGTTCAACATAAACACCTTCTTTTAAGACAACCTTACGTATAATTCGTAAGAGTTATACATGGTTGGGGACTTGATGTGCTTAATTTGAGAATTGAGCATGTCGGGTCTTTACAATATATATATATATATAATTGTGAATGTGAAATCTATCTTTATTTATTGATTATTTTGATATTCCTATTTCAGTTAAGGATTCTTCGGTTAGTTCTTCACCGAGAGATATAGTAATATACTAACGGGTTCAGGTACGCAATAACTTGTTGATGTTTGCTAGGAATAGGCATTCCTAATTAACTTAAATTGATCGGCTTAATATTTGAATGAATTGGATGTCTATTACGCTGTTTAATCTGGTCCGAGGAGCAGCAAACCTGTCATGATGCAATGACATGTTAGTTAGGCGCTTAACCAAGTCATGATGCAATGACTTTACCATGATGCAATGGTACGCTATGATGCAATAGCGATTCTTTTTGGTTAAGTGGGTAGCCGATAGGGGGAATAGTATCTGAGTAACGTTTGCTTAAACTTAGGGGGAAATACCATGATTTAGTTCAAAGTTTATGGGAACTTGTGAACTAGGCTCATGTTATGGACTGAGTTTAAGTAGAGTCGGGCAACGGCTTTTGAACCCTAAATGAAGCTATTATCTTCATGAAATAGATATAGGAGATATAAGTATTCGGACTGCTTATATCAACCCCCTGAGCAGCTTGTTACTCAGGATCCCTGAATTCCCAAAGCGTGATCGGGGTTTGAATACCCTCCTGTTGATTTGCGAAAGAAATTTAATAAAGATAATCACTTGTTTCTAATGCATTTCATTGATTATGTTGGCTTGATGACTTGTATTTGCATTTGTTATTGTGTACTGGGCCTTTGGCTCACTTTTGCTGCTTTGCAGGTATTGGAGAGAGTTTTATGATGATTTGGGCTATGGGTCCGATTTCGAGAGATTCCTGGATGAGTGGGACGAATAGGACTCGAACACCCTGGACTTTTGGAAGAATTTTTGCTAAGGAAAAGTTATGTATAGAAGGCTTGATAGATAAGCCTATTTTTGTAAAGACCTTAAGATCCCTAGGATTCTTTTGATTTAAGAAAACATGTAATTTTGTAGTGTCTTGTATTGACACTAAACAGTGTATATGATGTAAATGTATGTATAGATTGCTTTTGTTAGCAATCTTGTTTTATTAAAAGTTCTTTATAAAGTTTAGTAGTTTTGATCAAACAATTTTCATAAACTGTTAGTTTTAGGACAACCTTACATATAATGTGAAAACGTTATATGTGGTTGGGGACTCGGTACTCTAAGTCTCGGGATTTAGAGGGTCGGGTCTTTAGATGGTATCAGAGCTATGTTTATGAAATTGTTTGATTAAATAGTGGTGACTTGACCTTAGATGCGGTGAGTTTAGTTAGACATATATAGGATTGTTTATATTAAGTTTATGTTTGAATGTCTATTGGTTATTAATTGTTTTGATTATTTGACATTGTAAAATTATTATATGTCATACATATGTTGCATGTTTGTTTAAAAGATGGATAGGTCACGAAGAGTAACTCGACAATCTTCGGAAAGAGAGAGTATGCCACCTCCTTCTCAGTCTACTATTTCAGCTTCTGCATCAGCTAGTATTCCAGCTTCTACTTCGACTCCATCACGGCTTCGGCTTCTACTGCACCAAATCCGCAGCCTCCTCAAATGCCAGCATATCCAGCTATGCCTCAGATGCCTACCGGAGATCCGAATAATGTGTTCACTATGTTTCGAGATATGTTTGCAATAGTTCAATATACAACAAATGATGTATCAACAACAACAACAATTTATGCAGCAATATCATCCACCAACTGTGAGAGAAGAACCACAAGTACCAATGGGAGACCGGAATGATCAAGTCAAGTTGCATGATTTTGTCAGACTGGTACCTGATTTTGATGGAACTGTTTGGATCCGACTAGAACGGAAGGTTGGATAGTGGAGCTTGAGAAAGCATTTGCAGCTTGTGAAGTACCTGAGCATAGGAAAGTTGATTTGGCTATATATATGTTGAAGGGAGATGCATATAATTGGTGGAGATTGAATAGTGAAGGATATGTAAGACCGATACCATGGAACAGATTTAAGGAAGCCTTTTTCTTGCAATACATTCCATCCACAGTGCGAGAACAAATGATATCGAGTTGGTTAAGTCTAAGGCAAGGAAATAAAACTGTTGAAGAATATCATGCAGAATATTGCAGATTGCTTAGATTTGCTGGTACAAGTTACAATGATGAGAGTATGAAGGTTCAAAAGTTTCAAGATGGCTTGAACATGGAGATTAAGAGTGAGGTCAAGAAGTTTCAATTGTCAACACTGTCTAAAATACTAATCAAGGCAAAGTTAGTGGAACAAATTAATAATGAAAATAAAGCTCAAAGGGATAGACGTGCTACATTTATAGGCAAGAGATCGGTGACATCATACACTCCTTATTCAAGGTTTGGTAATGTTAACAAAGGCAAGCGACCATATCTGGGTAAGAAACCAAGTTCGGGACAAGTGGTGAAGACTTCTATGCCTTCCATTCCATTTGATAGGCGATGTCCTATATGTTTTGGGCCTCATGAATCATTTCAATGTAAGTAGACTCCTGGAGCTTGCTTTTCATGTGGGAAAGTAGGTCATAAAGCTTCTGAGTGTCCTGATCCTAAATTGAAGCCCATCTTCTGTGCTCATTGTCAACAAAGAGGTCATCATGTGGCGAATTGTAAAGAAAAGCCTAGGAATGAAGGACCGAACTTTGGAAAGGGAATGACAGCTGCTAGAGTATTTGCTTTACAACAATGTGAGAAAGCTCCTTCGGTTGATACACTGGCAGGTATAATACAGATTGCAAATCATCCTGCATATACTTTAATTGACACTGGTGCTACTCATGCATGTATTGCTGAAAGCTTTGTGAATGAGTGTGGTTTGTCTTCTGAAGTGTTGTATGATAGAGTGATGAGTGTAAATACTCCTTTTGGTGTGCAATCCAAAGAGCCATGTGTATGTAGGAATGTTGATGTTGTGATTTCTGATGAAAGCATGCCAATAGATATGTTAGTTCTGCCTTTAATCGATTTTGATGTTATTCTTGGAATGAATTGGTTAAATCTTTACAAAGCTACGATAGATTGTAATAAAGCGGAAGTAAGTTTTGAGTTGGAGGGTAGAAGACTGCTTCATGTGTTGGAAAGAAGGAGACCGAAGAGTATGTATTCTATGGAATTGTGGGAGAAGGATATGGAACTACAATGGGTAGTGAAGAAGTTGATATGGTGCCAGTAGTAAGGGAATTTATTGATGTTTTTCTGATGAATTACCCGGTTTGCCACCGGATAGGGAGATTGATTTTGGGATTGATTTGATACCAGGGACTACACCTATTTCTAAAGCTCCATACCGTATGGCTCCGGCCGAGTTGAAAGAATTGAAAAGCCAGTTGGAGGAATTACAAACTTAGGGTTTATTCGTCCAAGTATTTCTCCTTGGGGTGCTCCGGTATTATTTGTTAAGAAGAAAGATGGAAGTCTAAGAATGTGTATAGACTATAGAGAATTAAATCAAGTGACAATCAAGAACAAGTATCCACTTCCTCGAATTGATGATTTATTTGATCAACTGAGAGATGCTGCATTATTTTCCAAGATAGATTTGAGATCCGGATACCATCAACTCAAGATTAAGCAACAAGATATATCCAAGACTGCTTTCAGAACAAGATATGGACATTTTGAGTTTATGGTTATGCCTTTCGGTTTAACAAATGCCCCAGCAGCTTTTATGGATTTGATGAATAGGGTATTCAAGGATTATCTGGATCAGTTTGTAATAGTCTTCATTGATGATATATTGGTGTATTCAAAGAATGTGGAAGAACATGAGAAACATTTGAGACTTGTTTTACAAGGATTGAGGGAGAGGAAGCTTTATGCTAAATTTAGCAAGTGCAAGTTTTGGTTGAGAGAAGTTGCATTCTTGGGACATATCTGAAATAGCCATGAATTCCTTAAATTATATATTAATGTGTTATTGGAATGATATATATATATATATGTGTGTGTGTGTGTGTGTGGTGTGTGTGTGCTTAGTTAATATAATTAGTGAATGTGTTATTTTATAGTGTATAGTATTATGAAATTAATATTATTGTTTGATATGTATAAATGTGTGTATAGTGTAATGAATATGTGTGTCTTTTTCAAATTAATATGCATGTGTTATGTTTAGAATTTAATCAAATTACTTTTGAATAGCTTAGGATTTGTGACAGAATTTTTCAAATTTTAAGCCTACTTTTTAAGCTTAAATACAACTCAAATGCATTTGAAATTTGCCCAAATTACTCTTAGGACAAATATACCCCTAATGGCAAGATTTGGATAACAATTGACTTTAATTGGACAAGTTAAGACCTCCTTTTTGGCAGCCCCATTTCCCATGCGAATTTTCATTTCATTTCTTTCTTTCTTTCTTTCTTCCTTTCTCATCCCAAAATCTTAAACCCTAAGCCAAGATTTATTACAAGCTTTAGGATTTGAACATCATTCCAAGCCAAGATTTAGTCATGTGAGTTTAATGCAAACTTTATCTTTTATTTATGTTCTATATTATGTTTGTTTGTAAATGTTAGATAGAAATGATTTTGATGTGATAATTGGTGTGGGATTGATTTGGTGCATTGATGATAGTTTGAATGAGATTATGTGGCTAATGGAGTGGTAGTTTATATCTTATATGAGTATTGATGTGTGGGCATGAGTATTTGGAAGATTGAAGATTGAGTAGTTGAGATGTGAATTTGAAGTGTGATTAGTGTTTTGATGATTAGAAGTAGAATTCATATTGTTAGGATAGTGTTTGAATCATATAACAAGCTTTAGAAAGTTTGGATTAAGTTTGGGGAATTTTTGAAAAATGAACAAAGTTGTAATAAAACAAAGGAAATCAAAAACATTTTCGTATAGGCTAAAATTTGAACGTACGCTGGCATCTGAGGCTTCTATGCTGCCAACTTATAGGCGGTGTTGGAAGCCAACAGAATCAAATTTCTTAAGGTCGATTGAACGCCGCTGGCTTTCACTGGAAAAGTCAGCCGGCGTTCATTTTTTCACATTGTACACCGGCAACGGGGATTCCAAAGCCGCCAGCGTAGAGTGAGAAGCTGCCAGCGTACATGAATACGCTACTGGTTTGTACCTCTCGATAAACTTTTGAAAATTTGAATTTTGTATTCTACACTGGATCAAAGCCGCCGGTGTAGAATCAAGGCAGCCGGCGTACTCTTGAACGTTGCCAGCGTTGGCAGTGTTGATTTTCAAAGTATCGAACACCAGTTCAAAGCCGCCGACTTTGAGTGCCGGCGTATCCCCTGCGCTTTTGAATTTTAAAAACTTTCTTTAAAATTTTTCGAAGTTTGATATATGATCAATTAAGTATTTGTTAAGCGATCTAGGATATAATAGGATGTTTAAATGCTTTATTATGACTTTGTATTAATTTATTTGGATTTATTTGATTTATTTATATTTTCAACTAGTTAATTAGTGCTTAAGTTAAGTGTGAAATTTAATATTGATTTAAACAGTGATAGATCCTCGCCCAGTCAACCCCGTTAATTCCTGAGCTATCTCAGGTACGCAGTAACTTGCTTGTCTCTTTGCTAGGATAGACATCAAAATCAAACTACTTTAAATTAAGAAAATCCTATTGATATATGAGTATTTATTGTCTTTGTTTGCCGTTGAATCTGGTTCGGAAAGCGGCACCCTGCTCAGATTAGGGGCAGGGTACTTTCTCATTAATGGATAGAATTGTTTAGGAGATATGAGTATTCGAGCTAGTCATATCAACCCCCTGAGCGTCGTGATGCGTTACTCAGGATCCCCTAGTATTACGGGCTACGCCGGAAGGTGGGGCTGCCTAGTCTGTATGAATAGTAGGGACCACTCAGGGAGGCGGACGTAATACTAGATCTTTGTTATCCATAGTTTGAATACTCCCGTGTTGTTTTACTAACTAAAGACTTAATAATAAACAAGTGATTATTGCATAATGCATTTAGCCTAAGAATGTGTGATCTACTTCGCATTTTGTATTCGTTACTTGCGTACTGGGCCTTTGGCTCATATTTTATCCATTTTAGGTGAAGACTTCGATGAGTTCTATACGAGTATGGGGTACGGAACCGACTTTGAAGATTTTCTTGATGGGTTGGAGGATTAGAGATGACCATGGACTCAATGGAACCCTATGAATGTAATAGATTAGATGTGATTCTTTTTAGTTGATGATGTAACTAAAGTGTTAATTTAGAGTTGTGTTTTGAGGATTTTGGTTAAGGCTTGTAAGAAGCCTTTGGATGTAATATGTATATATATATGTACTTAGCTATTTAGAAGTTAAGTTGTACTTCCTTTGTAAGATATGTTGGTAGTGTAGTAGTATAGTCTTGTTTAAGGTTAGGAAAAAAAAAATCTACGTCTTCTATTGTATATTATCTTTATGGAATTAGATAAATAATTACTCAAATAATTCCTTCAGGTAACCTTACATATAATCTTAGGGGTTATATGTGGTTGGGGAACCGTTATCTCCTATTTCAAATATAGGGGTGATTTTGGGTCCTTACAATATCATTACAAAAGAAGGAATATCTGTTGATCTGGAAAAGATTAGAGCGGTATTAGACTGGCCACCACCAACAAGTGTCACTGAAGTACGAAGTTTTTTGGGTTTGGCAAGCTATTATAGAAGATTTGTACAAGGTTTTTCTAAAATTGCTTCACCATTAACTAAGTTGACAAGAAAATATATGAAATTTGATTGGGATGAAGATTGTAATCAGAGTTTTCTTGAGCTGAAAGAACGATTGGTTTCTACACCGATTTTGGCACTACCAATTAACGGAGAAGAGTTCGTGATCTACAGTGATGCTTCTCTTCAAGGACTCGGATGTGTTTTGATGCAAGATAATCGAGTTATAGCTTATGCCTCAAGACAATTGAAACCCCACAAAAGGAATTACCCAATTCATGATCTCGAGCTAGCCGCGGTGGTATTAGCATTGAAGCTTTGGAGACATTATTTATTTGGTGAAAAGTGTAAAATATTCACGAATCATAAGAGTTTGAAATACATTTTCACTCAAAAAGAATTGAATATGCAACAACGAAGATGGTTGGAGTTAATCAAAGATTACAATGTTGAAATTTTGTATCACCCGGGAAAAACCAATGTGGTAGCACATGCGCTCAGTAGAAAGAAACCAATGAATGTGGAATCTCTGGTTACTACTCAACGGGAATTACAAGAAGATCTTCAAAGGATGAATATTGAGATAGCCATGGAAAATGTCAACATTATGCTAGCGAGTTTATCATTACAACCAACGATTCTGGATCAAATCAAGCAAGGACAACTTGAAGAACCTGGAAGCCAGAAATTGAAAAGTGAGATAAGTAAAAAGAGGAGAAAAGAAATGAGGATTGATGATAAAGGCATTATCAGGTTTAAGGATAGAATTTATGTACCCGAGATCTATGACTTGAGACACCAAATTATGAAATAAGCACATTCCTCCTCATATTCAATTCATCCTGGAAACACAAAGATGTATCGAGACTTGAATCGACATTTTTGGTGGGAAGGAATGAAGAAGGATATTGCAATATTTGTTTCTAAGTGTTTGGTATGTCAACAAGTGAAGATTGAGCATCAACGACCTGGAGGAGAATTGCAACCATTAAGAATCCCAGAATGGAAGTGGGATGAGATAACTATGGATTTTGTGACGGCTTTACCAAAGACAATAGCCAAGAATGAAATGATTTGGATCGTTGTAGATCGACTCATGAAATCATCACATTGCATTCCACTGAGAGTCGGGTATTCACTCGAAAAATTGGCTCAGATTTATATTCGAGAGATAGTGAGATTACATGGTATACCAGTGACCATCACTTCAGACCAATATGTCATCAAAGTATACAATAACACACTTTTCAATGAATGGCCTTAGAACCTAATTCATCACTCTCATGAATGCGCTAGGCGCATTAGACAATGCAAACAGCATAACCAGCCACTCATACAACCCCCCTCGCATCTTGAAGGTTGTCTTCCATTCATCACCAACTCAAATGTGAATCTGGTGATACCAACTCTTCAAGTCCAGCTTCAAGAATACCTTAGCACCACTCAACTAGTCAAGAAAATCATCTAAGTGGGGAATAGGAAAATGATACATGATAGTAATCTTGTTGATGGCTATATTATCTACACACATACACCAGGTGCCATCCTTCTAAGGAGTCAAAATAGCTAGAACTATGCACAAACTCAAACTTTCCCAAATAAAACCCTTGGCAAGCAACTCTTCAACTTGCTTCCTTAACTCCTCATGATCTCTAGGGCTCATTTGATGATGTGGCCTATTTGGAAGGGTTGTACAAGGCTCAGGATCAATCTGGTGTTGAATATCATGCAGTGGGGGTAATCCATCCTACAACTCATTAGGAAATACATCCCGGAACTCCACCAACACCAAAGTTGCCACTTTAGGTATTTTTATCTCCTTCTCAACCTCCTCACCTACTAGAGCAAAGACAACATCAGAACTCCGCATCACTTCCTTAAACCTAAGCAAAGAAAACATGCTAGAACTAATACTTTGCTTGTCATTTTCGGTTCTAATAGTGTCTTTATTAGCAACCAACACGATTTTTACCCCTTTATACACAAAACTATAGGTGTTGGCTCTCCCATCATGAGTCACACTCTATCAACCTACCAAGGTCTCTCCAATAGCAAATGGTAAGCATCTATCATCACAACATCACACCAGATAGAGTCTTTGTATCTAAAACCGATGGAGATTGCAACCAGTGCTTTTTTGGAGATACTTTCCTCGCCGCCCTTCTTTAGCCATGCTAACTTATAAGGCTTCGAGTGTTGCTCAGGCTTAATGCCTAACTTATGCACAGCTTCAATGGACATAATGTTCTCAAAGATTCTTGAGTCAATCATGAATCGATACACTTCGCCCAAAATATTACAAGTGGATTGAAAGATATTATTACTGAGCCAGTCTTCCTCAACTGTCGTAGGGGTCAAATAGGATCTCCTAACTACTAGATTCTCCCTACCATCTCCCATTACAAATTTCTCCTCAGTATGCTCAATGTCGAAGACAGGTCTTCCGTCAACCACAACTTTAATCACAGCTTCATCATCCTCACCCTCCTTATTTTCAATAAAAAGTGCCTTCTTCTCAACCTTTCTACATTCAAATCGTTGATAACCAGTTTCACCATATTTGAAGCACTTCAACCTACTACTGCTCGATCGATTGGTACTAGGCTTATTGAATTGCCTAGTAGTGTTGCTACTAGTAGTTTCACCCCCTGCATGATTTACTCCACTACTACTACTACCACTTCCCATCATACCACTATTATATACACCATTCTCAGACCTCCTCTGCTATTTCTCAACAATCAATGCCCTCTGGTATGCTGTTGATACACTGACAAGGTCAAAGAAATAGATCATATCATAAATCTACATTCTCAAACCCCTGTTGTATTTAGCAACTAACTGATCATCCATCCCTTAGATTTCTTTTCTAGCTAGCAACTGGTAAAATTCAAAGGTATAATCATCAACCAACTTGTTTCCTTGTTTTATATTTTGTAGCTTTTGATACATGACGTACTAAAAGTTGGAAGGAAAAAATGCCACTCACAAGTGCTTCTTCATCTTCTCCCACAAGGTGATTTTTGGCTTCCATAGCCTACTCCTTATCAACTTTGGTTGTTGCCACAATGCTATGGCCTTAACACACAACCTAGTTGCTACTAGTTGCACTCGTTTTGTCTTTAGTGACCCCTCTTAAACTCTAGTATCTCCTCTACTATAGCTAACCAATCTAAGAATTCCTTTAGTTGAGGCTTCCATGAAACTTTGGTATCTTTGTTCTCATACCCAACTCCCAACGTCTCTGGTCTTCCTCTACACAAGGCCTACCATGCCTACACAGTAATTCATCATGCTGCTCATCCTCCTCATTAGAAGAGGAGACATCATCTGCTTTATCCACATCTAGCATCAAATTAGGGTTTTGTTCCCATCTAGGGTTTTCATTCCATTGGTTCCCCATCAATGCACCCGTTCTTACTATTAATCGATCCACAACCCTTCCAACCTACGTTCTAACACTGAATCTAGCTGCTCATCAATCATTTGCCCGATCCTTCGATGTAGATCATCACGATCGTAGATCTCATTCATTACAACATGATGTTGATTAGCTTATCTACAAGGTACCATTGTTACCAAGAGTGAACACAGCTCTGATACCAAACTGATGCAGCGTATGATGTGACAGCTAAATTAGGGTTTATATCACAAACCGTTGATTCTATGAATATCCAGAGTGTGATGATCATCAAACACCAATTAATTCTAAGAATTCCTAGTTATTTGGCATCCAAATTTGAAATATATGTAAGATTGGAGAATTTAGGAAGAAAAAAAGAGCAATATCGACTATGAAAAATTACTGAGATATGATAAGTGACTGTTTTGTGTCCTAGGGCATACATTTTTTAGGCTAGATTAAAAGCTACCAAAAAGAGGATCGAAACTGCCAAAAAAATAAAAAAGGTCTTAATGCAAAATACACATAAAGACAAGTAAAATGCCATAGACGACATGCAAAACCAATACTCCTAAAAAAAATTATAAGTAAAATAAAACCTGCCAAAAATACTAAAAATAGTAGTTTGAAGCCATAAACGAAGGAATTTGACCAAAAATTGGCTTAGCTCACCGCCAAAGTTGATGATTTCTTCTAGTTAGCTCGTTTCATTCTAGATAAGGTTTCAGATTACCCAATGATAATAGACTAGTTTTGTCCCACTTCTCTAGATACTTATTCGCCACTATCTCCATCTTATCACTTACTCATTTTATATGTATTCATGTATGCGATGTGCATATAAAAAAAAATATTAGCTTCAATTTTCAATTTCTTGAACACTTTAAACTTCCATTAATTGTATCTCCAAAAAAAATTAACTTATAGGAGCACTAAAATTAATTCAGCCTAAATCAACTTAGCTGGTCCAAATGGCATCCAAGCAGCCTAGCGTTTACCACTAAGTTTTTTTTCTTCTTTTTTCTTTTGCAAGATCTACCACTTAATGTTTAATCCCAAATTCCTTGCCATACTATGCAACGACAGTAGTGGTCCCACTACACGAGACTTTATCCAATAGCAAGCCATGTTTTTCAAGCCACTTCACATAATAAAACTAACTTTTAAAGATAAAAATTTATAATAAAATTAGTTAAAAAGTTATACTTCTATAGATATAATCAGTAATGATAATTTTTACAATAAAAATTTACATTGAAACAGACAGAAATTATCTTCGAATCCCAGCTTTCTTATAGTGTGAAATACCGAGAAAGGTTTCTACATTATCTACACAAATCCTAAAACTACGGATAGGACTGTATTTATTAGTTTAAATATCTTGAATCACTTCCTCGTGATTGCATTATTAGGGATTCCATTTTATTCTCTTGGCATACCAAGACAACATACCCTCGATTATGATGACTAGTCAAAAAGAGAGATATATCCACACGGTTCATATAACATAATTAACTATTTTCTAAATGCAACTGAGTAGCACTTAAAATTATAGCAAAACTTCCAAGAAAAGTAAAAGTGAGGGGAAGAGAGAGAGAGAGAGAATCTGGATAATTTGCATTTACAAATAGGTATTTACAACATTTCATGAGTTCATCAATCTGGAAAAGTCGCAGTAACAGTAATTGTCTTCAAGATTTCACTTTACCAACAAGATTTAGATCTCCGGTAAATCTCTTCAACTTATACAAACTGAAAATAATACACACGTTGAACACTTATTTATAAGGTATACATTCATGTGTTACTTGTTAGATAGAACCTTCTAGTTTTGGATCTTCTTCAAGAACTGCTCAAAGCGGAAGTCATAGTAATTGACACCAGTGAACTCCCCATCAATGTTTGTAGAGGTGACAAAGTTGCCATTACTGGAAAGCTTGTCGCGTTGAGTGTAGGAAAATGGAACATTGCATTTGCCTTCTGTTGCTATATATTTGACTGTAACTGTACTCATCGGCGGCACAACAGCTTCGTATGCAGCCTCTGCTCTTATAGTTCTTTCGGTAACTCGATTCCATTCTAAGGAACAAGCCATCTCTGCTGACAATTTGATACGCCCATCAGCAATGAAAGGAAGTCCAGTTTTGATGAAAGTCTCAACACCTAGCTTTAGAGACAAGCTTCTCTTGAAACAGTATGAGCTGGTATCTTGATACGAGACTTTGATACTCAAAGTTGACTTTTCATGTGTATTGTTGGTCGCTGCACCGGTTCCGACTACAGAAGCCTTCACATCATATATCCGAGCATCATCGAGGCGATATTCGGTATCGTAGATACATCTTTCAAGAACTAGTTCTTTCACTTTCAGCCTAGCTTCATTAGTGATGGAGGAAGCCGCGGCATTAAGGCATCGTGTCTTGCCCTCGGTAGTAAGGGCTTTACAGAAATGTGCATTGCCTGCATTGCGTAGAGCAATGGTGTTGTCATCAACTTTGACAGGCCAGAAAAACAGGTCAGGATTGGATGATCTTTCAGCTTGAGATGAATCACAATCACCCCATATCCAGTTGGGACTGCGTCTCCAGTATTTGCCAAAATAAACGGACTTGATGAGAAGATATCCATCTGGATTCATTGTGATCTCATAGGCTGTTCTATCCTCATTTCCATCATCGGACGAGAATTCCAAGTACTCGTGTCTTTGAATCCAGCCAGATCTAAGGTACTTGCCGTTGTATCCTTGGAACGTGACAAATTTTGGCATGACCACTAACGTATCCCAATCCACATAACTGAAGATAGGATAGCCATCGTCATTATTATTGTCATTTATGCAAAAAAAGTTACGCGGTGGTCCCTTCGCCGTCAGTTTAAGGTCTTCGTATCCAACAGGACGTCCGCTTTGGACATGGACCAAGGAGACAAGGAGAAACCCGTTCCCTGTGCCATGAATTGTTGGCTTAAACAACGTACACGACTCTTTGGATATATCTTCCTCTGGTTGGTTAGTGGTAGCACCTATCCAATCACCACCATCCTTCATTCTTCCTCTCAACCAGTACTTGTTGCTGCAGCAAAATCGTAGGTGCACATACTTCCGATCGATCTTTGCCTTCTCCACCTCGATCTTCGTGGTTGGGCTGAAAATGTTCAACTTTCCACAACATACATGACCCTCCAATTCCGAAGTGTAATATGCATAGCGGTCTGTGGTAATTGATTTGATCGCGATAAATTTGGGAAGCCCGTGTGCCCCAGTAGTGATCAAACCTGTTTCAACTGAAATATGGAATATCGATTCAGTTTTTAATATTAGGTCCTGTTATACGTGGATGGTCATCGATCACTTGTCAAGGAGTTGGGATATAGAATCTTATGAATTCATTCAAACTTTGATTACACATTCCATTGAAAGAAAAACAAACGGAAAATTTCATAACCATACATAATAATAAGAAGTTGTATATATAGGAATACTCATTTAGCATTTTTCTGTTAGTAATAATTAACCACTTTCAGTACTCATTTTTGACAGCTGAAAAACTCAAAAGTTACGGATGAAATCTGGTGTGTATTTACGACAAAATTGTATAAAAGACAGTTGATAAATGACGCAGCGTAAAGCATTCAAAATAAGAATTGCAAGAACAGCAAATCTTTTCAAAAAGAAAATTTCTCTAAAATTGGGGTTTCAATGGATAGAGCAGTGCTTGCTCAAACAAAAGACCTAAAAGACTATATAATCTTAAGAGATAAAAAAAATAAAAATAAAAAAATAATAATAAAGTATGGAAAAGATAAAAGCTGGTACAAAGTAAAAGAAGACCGGCGACCTTGAATTTTTCTTGTTCGGCCTATGTTGCACGCCGCATTTAGGGCGACGGCTTTGAAGCCAACGCCAGTGGCATTGAGGAGAAGGCTGGTAGCTTTAGTGCCGGCTTTTGCTTGTCTTTCTCTCCAACTTCGATTTCTCTCTATTGATCAAGTATACCTCCGCAATTTCGTCCGCATCAGTCTCCTCCACTTGAGAAAAACTCATCCTCGAGTTGTGGGGATGGTTCGGATAAAGAGGCTCCTCTAAAGCGTGAAACATAGATAAATATGCCACATTAAATGTCTTAGAAATACCCAAGCTATTAGATAAATCCACTATGTATGCATTATCGTTGATATGTTGCAACACCTTATACGGATCATATTTCTTTGGATTAAGTTTGTTGTAGGTACCAACAGGGAATCTCTCATTGCGCAAGAAAACCATAACCTGATCACCAACTTGAAACGTCTCATGCCTTTTGTGCTTGTCGGCAGCTTGCTTATACCGCTTATTCTCTTCTTCCAGCTGTTGTTTCACCTCTTTCTGCACATCTACCACTTGCTCCACCATATACTTTGCTGGATGTTAACACATTCTCCCTTCGGTAGCTTAAGTAAATCAAGAGTGTGATGAGGTACCTTAGTGTAGACAACTGAGAAAGGAGATCGTCTAATGGCACTATGAATTGTACTATTATAAGCGAACTTAGCTTGTGGAAGGATGATGTCCCATTGCTTCCGTCTATCTCCACAAAGACTGTGAATCAAATTTCCCACAGTCCAATTGATTGCTTTCGTTTAGCCATCAGTTTGTGGATGGGTTATGCTGTTGAACGGCAAAGAAGAATCAAACAGCTTCCACAATGTCCTCCAAAAGTAACTCAGGAACTTGTTATCTCAATCAGAAGTGATGCTTTTGGGAACTCCATGTAAACGGACGAATTCCTTGAAAAACAACCTAGCCATACCAACTACATCAGTAGTTTTCCTGTAAGGAATAAAATGTGACATTTTGGAAAACCTATTAACAACCACAGAAACAGAATCAACTCCTCTTTGTGTACGTGGCAATCCCAACACAAAGTCCATGGACAAATCCTCTCAAATATGTTCAGATACTGGTAAAGGCATGTATAGTTTAGTATTCTTAGACTGATCCTTTGATCTCTAGCAGACATAACACCTTTCTACAAATCTACTCACATCTCTCCTGAGTTGAGGCCAGTAAAACCTTTCCTTCACTGTTGCTAATGTCTTATCACGCCCTAAATGACCAAACAATCCTCTCCCATGGAGGTCACTAATCACCTGCTCTCCTAGTGAAGTTCTTAGTAGACATAATTGATTCTCATGCATCAGATAACCATCGGATAAATAAAACCCAGAAACAGGATGACTATTTGATACCTGATGCCATATTTTAGAAAAATCGTCATCATGTACATACTCACCTTTAAGCTACTTAAACCCTAAAATCTCTTGACTCAAGGTTAGCAACGTAACAAAAAGGCTCGTCTACTCAAAGCATCTGTGACTTTATTATGGGCTCCTAATTTATGTCATAATCTGAAAGGAAACTTCTATAGGAATTGACACCATCTCGCATGCATGTCACTACTTATCATCTTTTGACTATTTAGACACTTTAGGGCCTCATGATCTAAAAATAGCATAAATTTCTACCCAATCAGATAATGCTCTCAGGTCTTAAGAGTACGCACCACAGAATAAAATTCCTTATCATAAGTGTTCCACTTTCGTCTGGCATCACTAAATTTCTCACTGAAAAATGCAATGGGCCTCTTCTCTTAGGATAAAACCGCTCCTATGTCTACCCCACTAGCATCACAATCCACTTCAAATAACTTCTCAAAGTTTGGGAGGGCAAGTACTAGTGTTGTACTCAATTTCTCCTTTAAGACTGCAAAGCTAGTGGCTGCCTAATCCGTCCACAGGGACTTTCCCTTCTTCAAATACTTTGCCATGGGTATAGTAATAGTGCTAAAATTCCTGATAAACCTGCGATAGAAGGTCACTAAACCATGAAAGCTTCATAACTCAGAGACATTTTTAGGAGTGGGCCACTATCTAATTTCCTGCACCTTTGCTTCATCAACTATATACCATTAGCCGAAACAACGTAACCCAAAAAGAGTAATTTGTTTGTCATGAAGTTACACTTTTTAGGGTTAATATATAACTGATTCTCCTGTAAGGCTATCAGTACACTCTTCAAATGCAACAAGTGCTCATCCTCGCAAGAACTATAGATCAAAATATCGTCGAAGTAAACCACTACAAATTTACCCATAAAATGTTTTAGTACCTGGTGCATTAACCACATGAACGTACTTGAGGCATTGGATAGCCCGAATGGCATGACTAATCACTCATACAAACACTCCTTCGTCTTGAAGGCAGTCTTCCATTCATCACCAAGCCTGATTCTGATTTGATGGTATCCATTCTTCAAATCAATCTTGGAAAACCATTTAACCCCATGTAGCCTATCAAGCATGCCATCCAACCGTGGTATTGGAAATTTGTATCCCATAGTGATCCTGTTTATAGCCCTGCTATCTACACACATTCTCTAGCTTCCATCCTTCTTGGGCGTTAGTAAAGTCGAAACTGCACATGGACTCATACTCTCCTGTATTAAACCCTTCCTTAATAGATCCTCAACCTTCTCCTTGAGAATCTCACTCTCTTTCGGGTTCATCTTGTAATGAGGCAAATTAGGGAGACTAGCCTCAGGTGTAAGGTCTATCTGGTGTTAGATGTCCTTTAGTGGTAGTAACCCAGCTGGAATATCATCTGGCATCAACTCCTTGAATTCCTGCAACAAAAGGCGTACTAATTCGGGTTGCTCCTCCACCTGCAACTCAGCATCATTCATTAGGACTTGTTTTACAATTAAGGCATGCACTTGCCTAGTTTCTTTCATCTCAGCCTCAAAATCCTTCACCACAGACAAAAAAAATACTCTTATCTGGTAAAATAGTCTTGTTTTTTAGTGGTAACAAAGTATATTTCACTCCTCCCCTTTCCAATTTACACACATTACTCTTTCCTGAATGTTGTGCATCTACATCATATTGCCATGGGCTACCGAACAGGAGATGGCATACATCCATATCAACCACATCACAATACACAACATCATTATACTTACCTATAGAGGATGGAACCTTGCAGCATTCTGTCACTTCAATTTTTCCAGCAGCTGATTTAATCTACCCCAAAGTGTAGAGATTTGGATGTTTCTCCATGGGCAATTTCAGTTTTTGCACTGTCTTCTTCCCTATTATATTTTCACAACTACCACTATTGATAATTACACCAAACACCTTACCATCCATAGTGCATCTAGTTTTAAACAACTTGTGGCATTGAGTATAATGTTCCGTCTTCGGTGTCAACATCAACCTCCGGACGACATATACCCCTTCTTCTTCCTCATCATATTCCTCCTCTTCATCTCCATAAGCTTCACAACAAATCCCGTTATCATTATCTTCTCTTTCTACAATATTAACAATCTTCATTTTAGGACATTCATTAGATCTATGTCTCGGTTGACCACATTGAAAGCACTTCCCAACAATCAGTTTTGCATAATGATTGTCTACCTTGCTACCCTCTTTCTAATGTCCTTTATTCATAGGACATTTTCCTGCGGCTTTATCTTCTAGAGTCCTACTCTTTGCACTGAATCCACAATTCCATCGTTCCTTCACCTCTTTGCCCTTCTCCTTTGACCATGAAGTAGATCTATATCCCCCAAAATTTCTATTCCCACACTCTTGCTACATCAATTTGGCCTTCAGTGCCATATTTTTGGCCTCACTCACAGTGCGAATAACTTGTACCCCTATTCTGTCTAGCAAGGCTGGTTTTAACCCTTTCAAATACCGAGCCACCTGCTGACCTTCAGACTCTAAAAGATTGTTCCTTTTTGCTAGCCTTAAGAACTTAGTCGTAAATTCATGAACATATCTACCTCCTTACTGGCACCTTTGGTATTGTTGGAATAGAATTTGCTCTGGCACCTCTAGTATTGTTGGCATAGAATTTGCTTGTAGTTTGGCGGTAGGAATTCCATCTGGTACCAAGTACGAACCGGACCCATTTCCTTCTCGCTCTCCTTATGTTGAATCCGCACCCACCATGCAAAGACATCCCTTTCAAACAACATTCCACCAATCTAACTCTTCTTTCGGGAGGAGTCTCCGTATAACCGAAGAATTGATCAACATTTTTAGCCTTGTCTAAAAATCTTCAATCCCCAGATTCCCATTAAATATGGAATCATCCTTTAATCGAAATCTCCACCATCCCCATCATCATAATCATTCCTTCTTCGACCACCGTATAGTGGATTGCGAGCGAACCGAGGTGGTTCCACATCGCTCTCTTCCGAATCTTCATCATAGACAGGTTGTCTATGAGTAGGAAGTGGTTTCAATAGTTTCCGAAATACATTATCCCCTAGTCTCTATTGTCATTCTATCTCTTGTTAGCATTAATAAGGAAAATGCGAATTGGCTTATTGACCTTAGTATACAAGCATTATTATTTTTTTATAAGTTTGAACATACCTCAATAAATTGGATATTTATTTATAATCATAAAATCGAAGCTATAGATGTAAAAGCCACGTAATGATCTTTTGCATTTATTGTCAAGTAAACTCTAACCGACTACAACTAGTTTGTTTCAATATTACATTACAATTGTTAACAAACAAGCTGCAACCCAATAATGAATTTCAAGTCTTCTTGAATTGTGGAAAGTATAAAAATTTATGACTTTGTCTTTTCATAAAAAAAAAAATGATCTTTAGATTTTCCATCTAGAAAGTTTAAGTAATAGACATCCATTTGATAATAATATGTAGCCTTATAATTCTATTAAAAAAAAAAGAATGGGCTATATTCTTATTCAATTGTAGGGATGACGTGCATAGTGTTACAAGTATGATATCTAATTATTTCAACAATTTTTTGGGTGGAGCTTGCAATTCATTTTCACATATAGTGTGTCATACTTGGGATTTAAACACCTTTATCCCATTGAATAAGTGCGATTGCTGGTTAGTTCACTTGGTTGTCAAAAGGGTAGAGTTATGGTGTGCTAGAGGCAAACACTTCGCAAACAGTTCTGCCAATGTTAGGACTTTATTAGTTGATCGTCATATATCACCTAGAGAAGGGTACGATGTGCTAGAGCTTAGTTTTCCGCAAATGATACTTCACTTCGTTAGGTGGTAACTAGAGTTAAAATCACCTAAAATTTATAAGGCAAAAAAAAGAAAATTTTTCCCATTGAATTAATGGGATTAAATTAATAAAACCATAACATGAGCAATTTGAAATACAGGAATCTCACATCTTCGGCTCCTTCTTACCCATCTTGGACGAGTCTTATTTTCACCCATCCACTAGCCCATTTTGTAACTTGCTCACTAACTCGTTTTGCCTATATGCACAATTCTAATAAATAAATATAAATAGTTTAAATGAACATCATTATTATAGTCATAAATAAACATATATCATAAAAATAAAGTTCGTAAAAATTAAAAAAATCAATAATCTTTGTCAAACAAATTAAGGACTATATAAATTAAATACAAATCAACAATGTTTTCTTTATACAGGAGTCCAAAGTAAATTTTTGTTAGATATATACCTTTAGAAGTTAGAACTGGGCCCGTGGGTAGCAAAAAGTTGATTGGACCCACTTATATTTGACGGGTTCACAGGTCTATTATTGGTTTTTAATAGGATCTATAAATTTGTTTGAGTTGGCAACTGGGTTCCAAATTTCTAGATAATAAGTTACGTATGAAACTAGTAAGAGCAAGATTTAATGACAAGTAAATGAAACAAAATAATTTTATTTTACTGCTGGTCAGAACAACAAAATAGCTACGCGTGATTCTATTCTATTTGGATTTAATATCTTGCTAAAACATTTCAATAACGAAATCCCTTTGAATGCCATCATACTTTTTTTTATCATTGATTAAAGTTTGCTTGAAATGCAAAAAAATTACACGCACTCAGTCATACATCATAAATTATGCGTCCTCGTTCGTCCTATTTCTTGTTCTTTCTCTTTTTTTCTTTTTTTCTTTTTCTTTTCTTTTGATTTGTTGGTCCATAGTAACATGATAGAGTGAAACATATATATATATATATAATATAATGAAGTGTAAAAAAGGAAAATACTGAATACAGATATTGAAGTGATAAAATAATAAAACATAAATGTATAAAGTAAAAATTACTTTAAAATATTACACGCAGCTCACAGCAAATAATATTGACTAGTAATTATGGTAATTATTGATTCGTTTTTCCTAATTGTGGCAGTTAATGGATTAAATTAGTGAAAATTGAAATTATATCATGATTTTATTAAGGTTTAAGAAACCCTGATGTATCATATGAGTCAATATATAATATGACACTGAAAAAGGATTTCAGAGTATCGATGGGAACAAAGCTTAGAAAGCAAGGTGGTGGAAAAATAATAAAATAAGTGTGCTATGTCATCGATCTTTGAAATTCAACGCATACTTTTAATATAATATAGCTAAAATATGGAAAAATTAAGAGATGTCTATCTACTTTAGAGGTACAAACAAAAAAAGTATAAAAAGGGAGAAACAGAGCCCAAAAATAGTATTTAATTACCTTCAGCTTCCTGGCGACCATCAGCCACGGGTTGGCAGTGGGAGTTCCCCATACAAACAAACACGTTGTGGGGCAAATAACAATCTGTTAATAAAAGAATTGAGGGCGATGGCCGGAAAAAAAAAAAAAAAAAAGAATTCAGGCCACGTTATTAAAGTAAAAAAGAAGTAAAATCTGCAAAGGAATCAAAAGTAAACTTATTATAGTGGTACTGGCTGTTTTTTTTTATTGGCAGTACTGACTGTTTTGAAGTAAAGAATAATGTTGGCAGGAAAAGCAAGAATTAAAGGACAGTCATCTTACACAAATTTCAAGAAAAGCACATTCTCTATAGACGTGATGGTACTAGAAATAGGCTTTGGACTATGTTCTTGTGAGCGGGCTGGGTATGAACCTAACAGATAATCTCATGCATCTTGTGAAGCCCATTTGGCAAAATTCTAATATCATTTTTAAATTAAATTGATATTAAATTAATATTGATATAATATCAATAAAAATTTATGGTTTTATTCGTAAACTAATAAACCAAATTGATCCGAATATGATACCATTGAATAGCAAATATTGATCTGATATAAATACTGTAGATGGGCTAAAAAAAATGTAAATATTATTATTTAATTATTTGAACTTGACTCGTGAGCTGAGTGATAGGACTCAGCGAGTCTAGTTCTTTTATTAGGATGATCAAGAGAGATTTGGTATGGTAGACTTGGAGTAAGACCCATTGGACCGCCTGTTCGTCCTCCAACCTTTCTCAGCCTCATTCATGTACTAAAAAGGACTCATCTTGGCCGTCAACTATCAACATGATCCAATAGATGATATTGATGGTCAAGTTCTATAAATACCTAAAGTCCCTCCTCATTCAAAAAGGAAGAATTTAATAAAAACACTAAGGTGCTGCTGAAATTCTATTTCAGGAGATCAAAACACTTGTTCATCACTACTTATGAGATTTGATGCTTGATAGTTTCTCCACCTGTCATAAGTGTATTTGAGACATTGAGATTGCTTACGCTTCCTCCTTATTCTATTTCTCTCTTGCTCATCCTTGATGTGTCATTATGTGTCATTCCTCATAGATCACATGTAGCATGATAAGCAATACATGCGTGACTACTTCTCTCGAACCTATACATCTACAGATGCTAAACCTAATTAGATACAGATAAAAATTTAATGATCCAAACAAAAAAGTGGCAACCAAATTATACAACATTTTCACCTTAGTAATTTCAAGTCTAAGTAAATATGTTGGTGTCTGTGTGAGAGAGAAGGAGAGGGGGCTATCTCAGAAAAAATTTTGTAGAAGATGTTTTGGCACTAATGTGACATTTGTCTAATTTTTTTGTGAAGAGCATACCAAACCACTAACATTATATTATATTGCATTCGATTGACCTCAGGAAGGCTTTGCAAAATTATTTCCATCTATAACTTCTACGACAATTGTTTTAAAGAATCTTTATCATTGTAAAATAAGAAATTGCTACATTTCTTCATAGAATTGAAAGAATAACAATTCATTAGTCGTTTCTAACATATTTCAGTATTACACATGGGATACAATCCTATAATGAAATCATGAATTACAATAGCGATACATTTGCATAAATATATATCATTTAAAATTAACACAAAAGCTATAATTGGGATGAAAAGTTAAAACATTTGTTAAGATATATTAAAAGAAGACTATTATGTTTTACAATAACAATAATATACACTCTTCTCCAAGGATTGCAATGTTAAGATAAAAAAAATTCTTTAGCATCTCAAAAAATAACGAGGGATTTAAATTTGATTAATTTATTAGGGGATTAGTTTTATTATCATTAAATAGTAATTTTACATATTTATTAAGTTGTTTCAACATTCATTGCTTGCACATATAGAGAAACAAACACGGATTTTTTGTATGGAAAGAGTGCTCACCTCAAAAATGACATAACCATCCTATTTATGATCCTTGCATGTAACCAAGTAAAAGGTAGGTGGTTGATGAGTGTCAAATCCAATAAAATTAGATTTCTATTTGAAAAAATTATATAAATTGCATATAGTAGTGAGTAAGTCAAATCCATAGGGATTGGTAAAATTTATTTCTATTAAAAGATTAGATGAAAAAAAAAAAAAAGAGAGGGGGAGGGGGGAGGTTGGAGGTTATGAATTCTAAGAAAACTATTTGTATCAAAAGCAAGTAATAAAATTCAAAGAGTAATTCAATATTGATATGTTCCTAACCAAAGGTATCATTATAGTTCAGTTCACATAATTGATCATTAATGCAAATATTTCTTTTCTTTATCTTGGATAAATTGGTTATGGTTATTAACAAGTTCTAATAACCTGTCTCTTCTTATTTTTTCGATAATCAAAACAAGCTCTTTGATTATTTCTCTTATTGATTAAATAGCCCTAAATAAGATCGTAGGGTTTAATTTATTAATAGCATAGAGAACAAGAGAGATTACTAATTCTAGCCAACAAATCACAAACTCGATCTATTTAGAATATAATATATATCTTCATAACATAAATAAATGATCTTTCTTATAATCAATCATTTATTGTGCCATAAAGATTAGAAAAATCAAACAATTACAAATTTTATGCTCTAATTGGCAATATATTATTTTACTAATTGAATAAAAGGGCGCTAGATTAATTTTATATCAATCAAGCAATATAATAACATCAAAACATTAAGAAGATATATAAATACCCAAGATAAAGAACATAATAATGACAAATTAGTTAGATCTCACAATTTTTAAAGAACCAAAACTTGTAATGATCCTTTGGCTAGAATAGAAGTAGCCACTCATATCCATGAACTATTCTCTCTTTCTTGGGTTTTCAAATGTTTAAGAGAAGCAAAAGGTAAGAGATAAAAAAAGATCCCTAAGACTACAACACAGGGTCTCTTATAGGAAAAATAATGGAATTTCAATCATCAGAATGAAGGCTGGTGGCCTTAAACTAAAACTGGCCGACCTTGCTTTGTAGAAATTATTTCCAAACTAAGAAAGCTGGCGTTGTTGGATCAACTTTTTGGCCAGCGGCATTGTTTCTTCATTTGCCAACATTAAATGTTTGAATTAATTTTCGAGAAGAGATGGCAACCAGCTTTGAAGCAGGATTGGAGGAGCTTTCATGTAGTTTGGCTAAAGGCCAGTGGCGTTTCTCCCTAATTTGCCAGCATACAATCTTTTTCGAAAAGGCTGGTTGAAATTTGTTGAAGTAGGCTGGCAGCTTTGTTCCTTGTTTTGAATGCTTCCTTTGTTGTTGTTTAAGGCTGTTGGTCTACTTGCTTCAATGGCTAGACTTCATTGTTTCTATTCTCCAAATTTGCACAAGACTCGTCTAAATTGCTTATATTTGTAATATAAGTCCTTCAAGACCTGAAATATCATAATAAACACACTTAAGTATCATTTCCATATGATTTCTATAAAATCAATAATAATTAAGCATGATTTGTATAATGAAAAGTGAGTATAATATGCTATTATTAGTGGTCCATCTTTTTTTCCATATAGCCAAAGACTATACCCTAATCAAGTCTGAGGTTAAGTTTGTCAAGTTCAAGAGTAAGAGTAGTAGTAAAACAAAGGAATCCCATGACATGAAGGTGTGAATAATTTGGAGAATAACCAAACAATATTTTATAAGGTGTTTTACTACCCAAACTGACATAAGCATTCTATTTATGAGGTATGTGGCTATCAAGACACATTCACTCCAAGAGTGTTTAGGTAAATTATAATGAAATTGTAAAGCTCGGGTTATATCAAGTAAAGTTGATCTTATTTGTTCCACTCTACCATTTTAATCTAGTGCATATGCAATAATGCGTTGATGTAAAATACTTATTTGACTAAACAAAGAGTACAAAATATGTGAAATAAACTTTGATACATTCTAAATGCAAAGATATTTTGGAGTCTCATGAAAATGATTCTAAACATATCAAAAAAATTTTGTCATAACACTAAAACCCACTTTTTTTATTTTTATTTTTTTATTTTTGGTTGGGAAATGTGGGGGAAAAAAAAAAGATATATGATTTCTTCTTATTCTACATGAGTTGATTGGTGAATAAGTGGCTCTATAAAACATTTGAGTAAAATATACATGTCATAGTAGTATTTGTACTTGTTACTGGCATTCATACTATTAAGCCCTATAAGTTTACTTGGAAATTATTTCTTCATGGGGAATGGTAGTAAAAACAAAAATGAGTATATTTTATATTAGTTTATTAATATATAGGACTTTGGAGTCTGAAGATGTGATACATATAGGTCCAATTTTTGTATTGAAAAAAAAAAAAGCAATGGAATTTTTATCTATTATCTTATGAATCCCTTTTACCTTTTCTTAATCTCTCTCTTTTTTTTTTTTTTATTTGAGATACTAACTAAAAATTACTTATCTAAGACATTGTCTTTCCTCTATTGAGTAACTGTGGGGATATCCATTATCTAATGGAAACTAGTTCAAATATGTGTAAGGAGCTAACTCTTAATAAATATCTTTTATCTAAAATTTTAAAGATCAAATAAATTTAATTAATCAATGGTCCTGTAGCCTAGTGATATCTCTCCTGATCTCTCATGTAAAAGGTCCAGATTCTAATCCCCCGCCATGTAATTGTTGGCAAAAATAAATAAAGTTAATTAAGTCTAATATATCTTGAAGTTAATACTATGGGAACTTCTACGGTCCTATCGATGGGATCATCTAGTCAATCATCTAACCATTAAAATAATTGAAATATTAACCGATCCAGCCAAAATTAACGACGAGACTATAGAATTTTCCTAGTATTATTATTAATTCTTGTATAGTATGGTTGTGGTTCGTTCATCCTAGTAGTTTATTTGTTCCTCTTACTTATAAATGCAGTTTTAGAAAAGCAACAGGCTTTTAAATCAAGTATTTAAAGTAATTTGATTAAAAATACAACGTAAAGAAAAAGAAGGTAAAATTTAGAAGAGAAAGGACAGGTAGCAGCAAATAAAGGAGAATAAATCAGCCAATTGAATTATAGAAAACTATTCAATATAACATGTTAAAGAACACACAAATATCTTTTTTGATGAAATTGGTGTTTTCTGGTACTCATATGATGAAAGCAGAATGTAGGTTATATATTGGATTGTCCAAGGAGATAGCTCCTTCACATGATGTATTGCATATATCTTCTTTTAATCCCCATGGTAAAAAACAACATGTCAATTTTTATATGCTTACTTATTTTATATGTATGTCCGTGTGCTGTGTGCATGTAAATATATATATATATATATATGTTAACTGCAATTTTCAGTTTCTCGAATATCTTAAACTTTCTATTAATAATTCTAACTCCAAAATAAATTATCTTATTTAGAGCACCAAAATTAATTCTAACTCCAAATCAAATTAGTTTTTTTCTAAATGGAATCCAAGTAACCTAGCGTCTACACTAAGTATTTTTCTTTTTTCTCTTCTTTTCTTTTTCTTTTGCCAGATCTGCCACATTTAATGTTTAATCCCAAATTCCTTGTTATACTATGCAACGACGGCAGTGTTGCCACTGCACGAGACTTTATATAACAGAAAGCCATGTTCGTCAAGCCACTTGATATACCCAGAAAGGTCTCCGCACGGTCCAGACAAATCCTAAAACTAGGAATATGATTTTATTTTAATTGTTTTAATATCTTGAATCATTTCCAACGTGATTTTTATGTACAAGGACATATTTACAATAATTCATAATTTCATCAAACAGGATAGCAGCAGTTACAGTAATTGCCTTCGAGATTTCACTTTACCAACAAGATTTAGATCCCTGGTAAATCTCTTGAACTTATACAGACACACGTTGAACACTTATTTATAGGCTTATAAATTCATGTGTGTTTCTTCATACATTTCAGAAATATATCATGCATATAAATATATGTATTACTTGTTAGATAGAACCTTTTAGTTTTGAATCTTCTTCAAGAACTGCTCAAAGCGGAAGTCATAGTAATTGACACCAGTGAACACGCCATCAACATTTGTAGAGGTAACAAAGCTGCCATCACTCGAAAGCTTGTCGCGCTGAGTGTAGGAAAACGGAACATTGCATTTGCCTTCTGTTGCGATATATTTGACTATAACTGTACTCATCGGCGGCACAACAGCTTCATATGCAGCCTCTGTGGTTATAGTTTTTTCGACCTATCGACCCCATTCAAAGGATTTAGCTGCCTCTGCTGAGATTTGGATTTTCCCTTCCGCAATGAAAGGAATTCTAGTTTTGATGGATGTCTTAGCACCTACCCTTATAGAGAAGCTGTTGTTGAAGCAATAAGAGCTGGTATCTCGATAAGAGATTTTGATACTCAAAGTTGCTTTTTCATGTGTATGGTTGGTAGCCGCACCGCATCCGACTACAGAAGCCCTCTCATCATATGCCCGAGCATGGTTAAGGCGATATTCGATATTAGAGATACATCTTTCAAGAACAAGTTCTTCCACTTGCAATCTAGCTTCCTTGGCGATGGTGGAAGCGCCAGCGTTAAGGCACTGTGTCTTGCCCTCAGCAGTTACGGCTCTACAGAATTTTTTGTTCCCTACATTGCGTAGAGCAATAGTGTTGTTATCCACTTTGACAGGCCAGAAAAGCATGTCGCGATCTTCCGATCCTTGATCTTGAGTCATTGAATCACCCCATATCCAGTTGAGACCACGTCTCCAGTATTTACCAAAATAAACGGACTTGATGAGAAGATATCCTTGCGGATTCATTGTGATCTCATAGGCTGTTCTATCCTCGTTTCCATCATAAGACGAGAACTCCAAGTACTCGTGTCCTTCAATCCAGGCGGATCTAAGGTACTTGCCGTTGTATCCTTTGAATGTAACATGTTTTGGCATGATCACTAATGTATCCCAATCCACAACAACGAACATACGAAAAGGGTTAAACTGATTGTTATCAATACTGTCATCTATGCAAATGCACCGACATGGTGGTGCCTCCCCTGTCAGTTTCATATCATCTACTCGAACATATTGTCCGCTTTGGGCATGGACCAAGGTGATACACCCGCTATAAATAAATTTTGGCTCAAACAACGTACACGACTCTTTGGATATATCTTCCTCTGGTTGGTCACAGGTAGCAACTATCCTTTTATTATCACCATCATTCCTCCCTCTCCCTCGTGACCAGTACTTGTTACTGCAGCAAAACCGTAGGTGCACATACTTCCTATCGATCTTTGCCGTTTCCACCTCAATCTTCGTGGTTGGGCTGAAAATGTTCAACTCTTCAAAACATAAATGACCCTCCAAGCCCGATTGTTGAGTCGTGTAACATGCACATTCACGTGTGATAAAACACATGATTGCGACATAATTTGGAAGCCCATGTGCCGTAGCAGTGATCGAACCTGTTTCAGCTAATATCGAAATCGATTCAGTTTCCAATATGAGATCCTGTTTATGCTCATCGATTACTTTCACTTGTTAAAAGTATAAATGATACTTATTATATCTATACACACATGGTATGTATTACTTATTTAATAATTTTTTTAAAGGTGTTAAAGTTGAAATAAACTAAACATACGAAATTATTATTCATACTATGATCATATATTAATTATACATAATACCAAAAACACTTGCAAAGAAAAAAAATTCTTTACATATAATAATATATAACAAGTGCATTAAGAGAATAATCATTATAGCATTTTTATGTTTGTAATCACTTTCAGTACTCATTTTGATAGCCCAAAAAATCAACAGATGTTTATAAAATTCGGTGTATTTAATACAACTTTGTGTAATAGAACGATCCATAAAAATGACTTTAGATTTGGCTTATAAAATATTGTTATACAATAAGGAAAATGCTTGTTGGTGTGTTATATAAGCATAGTTGGCATATAAATTCCTTTTTCCAATTGAATAAATGAGATTAAATTACTAATCCCATAACACTATTTAAAATATAGGTACTTCACAGTTTTCTTAACCATCTTCGACGAGTCTTGTTTTGACCCCTTAATTGGGCCATTTTGTAGCCTGCTCATTAACACGTTTTACTAATATGTAAAGTTCTAAAATTAAATAAATGAATATAAGTAGCTTTAATAAAAATCATCATCATCGACACAAATAAATTTATATAATTGAAATAGAGTTTATAAAAATTAAAAAAATCAATAATATTTGTCAAATTAAGGTCTATATCAACTAAATACATATCAACAATGTTTTCCTTGTATAGGAGTACGTACAAGTAAATTTTTGTTGGATATATACTTATAGAAACGGGCTTATGGGCCCACAAATGGCTTTGGGCATAGGCTTCACGTGTTAGGACTGCAAATGAATCGACCGAGCTTTTGAAGACTCGGGCTTAACTCATTTAGAAATTATTGAGTTCAAGCTTGATTTCGAGCTAAGTTTTTTATTAAGTTTGAAATTTAAATTCAAACTCTAACTCATTCAATTAAACGAGCTTTATATCAAGCTTAAGCTTGGCTCATTTACAAGTAGAACTTAAGCCGAGTCGAATTTTTTATCGAGCCTTGCGAAAGCCCAAAATTCAATTTCGATCTCAACTCATTTAGGTTGCTCATTTTTCAATTATTTCAAACCTAAAAATAATACATAATAGCCGTTATATATATATACATATTATAAAGAATTTAGTTTCTATTTTTCTATTAACTATACATTATGTGTAATATATTATAAATATAAAATTAATAGATTAACTAACATTTTATTCACGAGCTTGTTTATAAGCTTGCTTACAAACCTATTTCACAAGCCTAACCAAATCTATTTAAGAGCTATTTTGCAAGCTTGTTTCGAAGCTCAAGTTTAGTACATTTAGATAAACGGTTTTATTTTAAGTTTGAATTCAGCTCGTTTACTAGCCCAACATGAGCTGGGTTGACTTAAAAACGAGTTCAACTTGATTAATTTGCAAACAACTTGGTTTATTTGCGATCCATGACCGGCCTATATTAGACTGGTTCTGACGCAGTGGAACACGAAAGGGGAACAATCGCAAGACGTTGATTCGCACACGAATACCCGGCTTGTGATCTTCAAATATCCATTGATTCTAAGAATACCTAGATATTTGGCATCAAAAGTCGAAATCTACACAAGATTACGAATTTTGGGATAAAGAGAGAACACTCTCATAGAAAATTCATTCAAAATAACATATTCTGTCTCATATGCCATAAGACTTACATATATACAGGCAAGCTTGAAAGTTGCCATAATCGAAAAAGGACTAAAACTTATTAAATAATATTAAATAGTATTTAAAAGGAAAAACTAAAACTGACATCCTATTAAAAGATATTAAATCCTATAAAACTGACATCCTATTAAAAGACATTAAATCCTATTAAAAATCCTACTAAATGATACTAAAAATTATTATTTAGAAATATTAAATGATATTCTAAAGGCATTGACCACATTATTAATTACGAATTTGAGAAACCCAAAAGACATGTAAAGTACGCCGCTCCAACATGGGCAGTGTAGAACTAAAGGCCGATGGCATATGTTGTTGGCATAGGATTTTTCGTCTCTTTATCCCATGCTGCATCATCCTCTCCAGGCTGGACAAAATTCGACCTCGAATTTTTACCATGTTACGCAGTAACTCCTCAACCTGTCTCTTCAACTTTTCATGTTTTGTAGGGCTCATTCGATCATGAAGATGGTTTAGAAAGGTTATGCCTGCTTCAAGATTGATCTGGTATTGAATATCATGCAGAGGTAGTAAGCCATCATGCGGTTCTTTAGGAAACACACCTTGAAACTTCTTCACTGTTGGAATGGCTACTTGAGATAACTCAAGTTCTCCTTTAACCTGTTTACCTACTAAAGTAGACACAATATCAAAATCATGAATCTCCTGTTCATCACCTATCACGAATTCTTCCTCAACATACTCAGTGTCAAAAACAGGTCTTCCATCACCTATAGCCTCCAACACAACTTCATCATAAACTGGTTCAAAATTGCCTTTTCCTTCAAAGACATCCCCTTCATCTTCCTCATAAACGTCAAATATTGGTTCTTCATCATAGTAATCCCCATCAACAGAAGAGAAACCATCATCAAATTCTAGGATTTCTATGTTCATCATTAATTCCCTACAACTACTATCTTCCTTAACAAAAGAGGAGTCATCATTCAATTCCTGATAACCTACATCAGGTATCAAATCAGAATTAGGCACCATATTAGGATTAGGGTTTCTACCTTTATTCTGATTGACCAAAAGTGCCTCCATCCTCTCTGTGATCTGGGCTACTGCAGCATTCAGTCGCCGATCGATCATCTGTCATATCCTCTGTTCTAACCTCTCATCAAGCATAGCTCCGATCCTCTGATCTAAGTTTTCACGTTCATAAATCTCATCTATACGTCGCTGGTTGACTTGTTTGCGAGGCGCCATGATATTCCCAGAGCGAACCTGGCTCTGATACCAACTGACGCAGCGGAACACGAAAGGGGAACAATCGCAAGACGTTGATTCGCGCACGAATACCCGGCTTGTGATCTTCAAATATCCATTGATTCTAAGAATACCTAGATATTTGGCATCAAAAGTCGAAATCTACACAAGATTACGAATTTTGGGATAAAGAGAGAACACTCTCATAGAAAATTCATTCAAAATAACATATTCTGTCTCATATGCCATAAGACTTACATATATACAGGTAAGCTTGAAAGTTGCCATAATCGAAAAAGGACTAAAACTTATTAAATAATATTAAATAGTATTTAAAAGGAAAAACTAAAACTGACATCCTATTAAAAGATATTAAATCCTATAAAACTGACATCCTATTAAAAGACATTAAATCCTATTAAAAATCCTACTAAATGATACTAAAAATTATTATTTAGAAATATTAAATGATATTCTAAAGGCATTGACCACATTATTAATTACGAATTTGAGAAACCCAAAAGACATATAAAGTACGCCGCTCCAACATGGGCAGTGTAGAACTAAAGGCTGATGGCATATGTTGTTGGCATAGGATTTTTCGTCTCTTTATCCTATGCTGCATCAGGTTCACACATCAATAATGGGCCTTTAACAGTATCTACATATGTGTTTTGAGTTCTCAATTGTGTTCATAATAAGTTATATGTTGAAACTCCTTGACTATAAGCAAGAATTAATGACAAGTAAATGAAACAAAATAATTTTATGTTTCTGCTGGTCAAGAAAACAAAATTGCTAGCGTGACACTATTCTATTTTTATTTTATATCTCGTTAAAACATATCGATAATGAAATCCCTTTGAATACCATCATATATTTTTTATGCGCACTGTTTCATATCATACATAATAAGAGTAACTAAAAAAGGTAATTTCCTTCAACACTATTATCAGTTAAAAATATAAAGGTGTAATATATCATATGCAAAAATTTGGAGCAAAGTTTCTATACTTACCTTATGGATTAGCATTACTTATGATAACAAAATTTTTTTATAAAAAAATACATAAACTTTTTTAATATTTCACTCATGGTATCTCTAAATGAATTTCGAGTATTTTTCCATCTAACTATTAGCGTGATAATTGAACCTAATTAAAATATTATTTTCTCTATCCTATTTGGTATTTTTATTGTTTAAATATATATATATATATATATATATTTTACTTAGCTCTCCTCCTCCACCTGCTTCTCCTCCTCCTCCTCCAATGGTGTTCATATCAATTTATCACTCCACAGGAACTCATTCCAGTTAATTGAATAAGATAAACATAAGAAGAAAAAAATCTCACCGCAGTTAAATTATCCAAAGTGACTCAATACTATAAATAACGGAGACAATTAATTGCAATGCATCTCGGAAGGGTTATTTTTTCTTACGATACTTGAACTTTTTCGATTTAACATAATTATACATAAACAAAAATTAAAAAAAAAATATTTAGACTTTTAAAATTTTTAACTTAAAGTACCTATGGATGGAATCCATCCATTTTTTGTTAAATCACTGACATGACAAGTTAAATTAAATAAAATATTATTTTTTTTCTATGTTAGTAATTCTCTTAATTTTTAATTCCTTTTTTTTTTTTTTTTTACTTTGTTGCTTCCCTTTCCAGTCTCTCTAACCCAAAAGCACCCTAAGGAATTCAAAGTATATTATTTAAAATACATTTTCAAGATTGAGGCAACTTTTAATCCCTAAGGAAAGAGAATAAATTAACATTGCCGATTCATACCTATTGTGTCCCCTTCCGATGTTTCGAATCCAAGGGCATCATAGTGATCCAAATGTGATCCCAATTTCAACACAACTCATTCAACACCTTTGAGTTGTCAGAGCCATTTGAAGTCTCCTTCCTTCACAATTCACGAAATATCCACCAAAGAAGCTCCTTTACACCAAAATTTACATCTACATCAGTAACATTACTCTCCCCTTTTGTTTCCACCACCACAAGCTCTGCCTTCTCATTCTTACTGTTGCCCGATGGCCTTTTAGTACTCTGGCGAATATTTGGATTCCCCAAGAGCGCAGACCTCAAAGGCTAAGCATGGTTCTAGAACAAAGCTCGGGTTTCACTTTGGTAATCCTTCTCGGAGTTAAACATCAATGGTGTGGTACCACTTGGAGGAGGAGTTCTTGCTTAGGGTTTTGGAGATGGTGTGTAGAAATTTTATAGTGAGAGATAGAAGTTGTTGTTGAGTAATGATACTAGTGGTGGAGCAAGAGGATAGGGTGGTTGTCGTTAAGAGTGGTGGTCGACAAAGTGGTGGTGGTGCATTGCCGTCTAAGATGGAAAGTGCCGTAGTGGAGGTACGATAGGGTTTATCGCAAGACGTTGATTCGCGCACGAATACGTGGTTTGTGATCTTCAAATATCTATTGATTCTAAGAATATCTAGATATCTGGCATCAAAAGTTGAAATCTACACAAAGATAACGAGTTTTGAAATAGAGAGAACACTCTCAAAGAAATTTCATTCAAAGCAATCTTCTTCTTTCATATGCCATAGGACTCACATATATATGGGCAAGCGTGAAAGTTGCCATAATCGAAAAAGGATTAAAACCTATTAAATAATATTAATTAGCATTTAAAAAGAAAAAAACTAAAACCGATATCCTATTAAAAGACATTAAATCCTATGAAACTGATATCCTATTAAAAGACATTAAATCCTATGAAACTGATATCCTATTAAAAGACATTAAATCCTATGAAACCGACATCCTATTAAAAGACATTAAATCCCATGAAATTAACATCCTATTAAAAGATATTAAATCCTATTAAAAATAATACTAAATGATACTAAAAATTATTCTTTAAAAATATAAAATGATATTCTAAAGGCATTGACCGCAATATTAATTACGAATTTGAAAAATCCAAAAGACATGTAAAGTACGTCGCTCCAATAGGAGTAGTGTAGAACTAAAGGCTGGCGGCATATGTTGTCGGTATAGGATTTTCCGTCTCTTCATCCTGTGCTGCATCATCCTCTCTAGGCTGGACAAAATTCAACCTCGAATTTTAACCACGTTATGCAGTAAGTCCTCAACTTGTCTCCTCAACTCTTCATGTTTTGTAGGGCTCATTTGATGACGAGGACAATTTGGAAGGGTTGCACTTAGTTCAAGATCGATTTGGTGTTTAATGTCTCTCAATGGGAGTAACCCATCTGGTAACTCTTCAAAAAACACATCCTAGAACTCCTTTACAACCATAGTTACAACTCAATTATTGCTACCTTCTTAGTAACCTCATTGCCTACAATAGGCTGAAAAATTTCAACTTTTTCCAAAAATTCTTCCTCCTCATACTCATCATCAAAAATAGGTTTTCCATCTCCCTCAACCTTAGACACATCATCATATTTTTTGAAAATCTCTTCTTCATCATTCTTAGTGTCGAAGATAGGTCCTCCATCACCCACAGCTTTAAACATAGGTTCTCCATCACAGTAGTCTCCATCAATAGAAGAGGAATCATCATCAAACATCAGCTTAGGATTAAGATTCTTACCTTTATTTTGATTTAGCACAAACGCTTCCATTCTCTTTGTAAGCTGATCCACCATAGCACTCAGCCATTGATCGATTTTCTGCTTGATCCTCTGATCTAGATCATCATTGTCATATATCTCATCCACATGTTGCTGGTTTAGTTGTCTACAAGGTGGCATCGTTACTCTAGGAACGAACACAGCTTTGATACCAACTGACGCAGCAGAGGTACGATAGGGTTTATCGCAAGACATTGATTCGCACACGAATACCCGGCTTGTAATCTTCAAATATCTATTGATTCTGAGAATACCTAGATATCTGGCATCAAAAGTCGAAATCTACACAAAGATAACGAGTTTTGGAATAGAGAGAACACTCTCAAAGAAATTTCATTCCAAGCAATCTTCTTCTTTCATATACCATAGGACTTACATATATATGGACAAGCGTGAAAGTTGCCATAACTAAAAAAGGACTAAAACCTATTAAATAATATTAAATAGCATTTAAAAGGAAAAACTAAAATCGATATCCCATTAAAATATATTAAATCCTATGAAACTGATATCCTATTAAAAGATATTAAATCTTATGAAATTGATATCCTATTAAAAGATATTAAATCCTGTGAAACCGACATCCTATTAAAAGACATTAAATCCTATGAAATTGATATCCTATTAAAAGATATTAAATCCTATTAAAAATAACACTAAATGATATTAAAAATTATTCTTTAAAAATATTAAATGATATTCTAAAAGAATTGACCGCAATATTAATTACAAATTTAAAAAACCCGAAAGACATGTACGTCGCTCCAACATGGGCAGTGTAGAACTAAAAGCCGACGGCATATGTTGCCAGCATAGGATTTTTCGTCTCTTCATCCTATGCTGCATCAGAAAGCAACAATGTTGGATTCAGTTATTGGTGAGTGAATCATTTCTCCTTTGATAGATTCGAGTTCGATTGCGACATCGTTATTGGAACCTCAGAGTAGTTAAATAGAAAGAGAGATAGTGAAGAAGAGAGCGCAAGTCAATGATAAAAGTTGCCATGACTATTAACACGTCAATTCTAGGAAGCTAAGTTGTTTTGATTTTGCTTTCTATTGGTGGTGGCAGGGGTGGAGGTGGTGGTGGATCCTAGGTTCATTTTAAGAAGAGGGAGAGAGAAGATGGAGGGCAAGAGGTTAGAGAGAGAGGAGAGAAGAACAAAATATAAAAATTGTTAATTAAATTAATATTTTAATTAATTTAACTTGCCATATCATGATTTGACGAAAAAATGGATTGACTCTGTTCGTAGGTAATTTAAGTGAAAGATATAAAAGTTTAGGTATTTTTTCATAAAAAAAAATTTATTGAGATATAATTATGTTAAATAAAAAAAGTTCAGATACCATAAGAGAAATTAACTCTTCTTTCAAAGTGTTGTACTTTTCTTATTTCAATATTTATGGGAGAAACTATTATCCATCTATCTAGTGTATAAGCAATTATTAATTGTCAATTTATATTAGCTATTTAATTTTTAACAAGAAAAGTTATTGCTATATTTTTTCCTTTACTTGTATATTAGAAATACTTCAGAATTTGTAATATAAAAATAAAAAACCACGCAAAATATACTTCCTTAGTATAATATGCCTAACACATTTATACCACTGTCATGCAGCGAGATTTAAAGTATGGCACATACAAAAGTATCGACACATTTGGAGTGATTTGTTATATTGTAAAGTAAATTTTTTTCTTAATGTATAAATTATAACTGCAATAAAAAAGAAAGAAAAGAAAAAGAAGTTGTTGCATTTTCATTTTTGGTATATTATATATCTATTTCATTCAATCCCATCATTGGTAGCTTCTTATCTGAAAAGATAAAAGAAAAATTTAATTAATAAAGGATAAGAGCAAAAAACCTTCATTTAGTAATGCTAAATCCTTCCGGGTAAATTATAGTGGACTAGGATTCAACTTCAGGTACCATTATTTTTGTGTTTTGTTAAAAGTGATCCACTTTCGCTCATAGCTAGCCTAAGTCCATTACAATTTATACATTCTAAAAAATGTTTTAGGTAGAGGTTTTAGAATATTTTAGTTTAAATATTTGCATGTATCGTTTTAGAGAGTAGTTGTAATCTTCTATATTATAGTTGAAGTCTTCTAGAAGGTAATTGAAGTCATCTAAAGAATAATCTATGACCGTTGGATTAAGTCAATCTCTACCATCTATTAATGAGGATAAGGCTTAGGTTGTCATCTCTCATTTGTAACCAAATAAGAAAAACTAAGAAATACATAAATATTTCTATTCAAAAATATTATCACTTATTGGAAGTGTGTGGACTTTTAGATTTATGTAGGAGTGCGCAAAAAAACTGAATGTTTAAGATAACCGAATCAATATTGAAAAATCAATCCGAAAAAAACGGTTAATCGATCCATCAGTTTCGATTTAGGATTAGCATTTTTAATTTTTTCGATTTTCGGTTTCGGTTTTTAAAATCTAGAAACTGATGGATTCAGTTAACCGATTCGTAATTATAAATATATATAATTTATAATATACCCATATAATTATTTTTTTAGTGTTATTGATATGAATATGTTAAAATGAATGATTCAAATAAGAAGAAACAAATACATATATGTTTGAAAATTGAAATGATGGTGTTTGATTGAGATTTTGTATTGAGCTCAATTGAACAAGGTTGATAAGAACACATGAGTAAAAGGCTATTATGATGATTATCTTCATGGTACCGATATATATTAACAACTATTTTACATATCTTACATTCTTAATTTATAGTTTTTAATATAATTATACAAAAGAAAAATTCTTATTTTTTATGGACATATTGAAAAATATGGTTTACTGCAAAATTTGCATAACCATTATATTAAACAGTTAAAAACCGAAAACCGAAAAAAAAATGGTTAACCGTTAAGATGGTTAACCATTCATAATGGATCGGTTTAAGATCAAGATATTGAAAATCCGATTATTACGGTTAGGATAAAAAAATAGGGTCACGGACCGGTTAACCGAACCATGAACACCCCTAGATTTATGTGAAAGAGTTAATGTGAGATTAGTTTGTATGAATTGAAGGCATTTTTGTGTCTTAAATATCTAAGGTTTAAGAAAATCTACACTCACTACCTTATTATTTATATTTATATCACTTCAACAAATTTAGCATTATGGGACACCTTTCTAGGGTAGTGAAAAGATAACAGCTAAAAATAAGAAAAAATACTTTCATGGGCGAACTCTTTCTAAAGACGTCATCTTTTAATAATATTTGGAACGAAATAGGTCAACTGATATTTTCAATCATCTGGCAGTTCGAATTAAAAAAGAAAAAAAAAAAAACACGAGATTGAGAAATCTAATAAAAAAAAAAAAACGAACGCTTTCTCTCTCTACATAATACTAATTTTTCGCCTCTCTCTCTTTCCAAAACAAACAAAGATAACTTTGACGTACTCTCTCCATCACTCTCCCTCGGCAACCCTCCTCTCTTCACCATTCTTTCCCTTCTCTCTTGGTTAACCAACGATAGACGACCACCAGCCCTCTCTTTGGTATTTTGGAGACTTTCATTATTAATGCACTAGCATTTGATAAATTTGTCAAATAATTGTTAGAGAAGAAAAGGTTCAATGTGATATAATCAACCCGATATGAAAATATAAATGCATTTTGGATGCTGAAAATAGAGAGTAGTGTTGGGTATCTATTAACTGTTGCAATTTCTAACAAAAGTTTTCCTCCATATGTTCCTTTCTTGTCTAATTAACATTATGTTTTTTTGAAAAGAAATCTTTTTAGGCTCTATGATGTGTTTCTAAATGTGTTTATGTTAGTTTAATTGTTTCATTTACTTGGTGATACTTTGAGAGCAACACTAAAAGGTATTTTTTGTCTATATCTTACTTTTATACATAGGCTTCTATGAAAGAATTAATTTCTAATGACTCGAGAAACAATAAAGAGACCATTAGGGATTATGTCTATTCTAAAGTAATGAGAAAAGAATAGCCTGGACATGTGCATATGTATAGGCTAGGTGTCTCCCTACTCCAGATCCCTAACATAGATAATTGTGGTACGATACCTAGTCGCATTGTTAGCTATAGGATGGCCATGGAGTATAAATCAAGAGTTACTTAAATTCGACAGCAATTACATGACATGCAATCGCTTTTAAAGCAACTTATACACCAACATAACAGCTCATCTAAGTCTTCACAAGGTCATTTAAACCATTCAATGATGCCAAGTTCAAATGGTATACCATCAATGCCATCAATGCCACTTTTTGAAGATAAACCTTCGTCCACCAGCATTAAATGTTAAGCATATACCTCGAATGCGAAGTTCAAAGTGTTGATCTTTGTGGGTATGTGAATTGAATTACATGTGAATAAAGGTTTTTTTTTTTTTTTTTTTTTAATTTGCTTATTATTTATATGTTTAAATTATATCCAAAATTTGGCTTCTTGAAGATAAATTTTGTCTTTTTTAAAATCCATTTAGTATCTAAAGCAACATGTTATTTATATATTTAAGTACATGCAAGCTTGTAGAATGGTCATTAGATCCTTATTTGTATATTATCTTGTAAAATTAAAAGCTGCAAGGCATTGATTTTAGGATAATGTCTTTGTAGATTTTTTCGTACCTCAAGTTTGGTTTTGATAATTTTATTATAAAAACAAAGTTTTTAAGAAAATTTTTTGGTACCAAATTGTCCAAAATAAAACTTCAAATACATAATTGAACATTTTGTCAAAGTTTAGGTATTATTTTTGACATTATCCCTTAGTTTTAATATTGTATGAAATGATCTAATAATTTGTTGAAAATATAGATTAAGTACAATTAAGATGTTGTGACTTCATTTTCTTTGAATGGTTAGAATTTTAATATTTACTATTAAATTATACAAAAAAAGATTTGATATGTTTGTTGTTCTCTTGGTAGGAGGGTTGTTTTATTGTTTTGAAATGTATAATTTTGGAGAAAAAAAATGCAAATAGATAATTTAAAAAATCAATCCAACATGGCGAGTAGGAGGGGAACCATTAAGTTGTGTTTGGTGTGAAGTTCTTGTTTGTGTTTCTATAAAGAAATATGAGCGTCTTCTACGGTCGTACAGTTTGATAAAGACTATTATAGATGTTGTGAGCGTATCGATTACTTGGCCACTACCTTATGCAAGTAATTTTTTATCCTAATGTAAAAATTATATAACAATAGATTATCTTACAAATATGTTTGTTTTTTATTTGTAGATTGAGGAAGATGATTTTTAAAAGATGCACGCATTTCGAGATTGATGACTTTCATGTTTTCATTTATATTCTTTGTTGTTCGGTAATGTTTCAGTTTATGAATTGATAATTTTATTTGGTTTTTTTTTCTTTTTGGCCGAAGATAATCTTATTTGGTTAAGACATGTTAGTTTATGTGGAAAGTGTTTAGGAATATTTTTTACATATGACTTCATGTTACTTGGTGGATTTATGTTATCTCAGTTTTTTCATATATATAAGATGGTTTTCATTTATTTGATAGATATTATTTGGTTTCAACAAATTATTTATGTAATGGTTTTATGTTTCAATTAAGGTTTCTACTACAATTTCATTATATAGGTTTTTAAGGTTTTGCCAGTAGATGGATCACAATAAATTGGGGAGAAATTATTATTATGGGTGACTATTTGCGTCGCCATTATTTTTAAAGTGATAGAATTTGCTATGGTGGAGCCTTTTATCCAACCCTTTGGGGAGGTTATGGTCGCCTTAATAAGGATCTATAGCGTTGCCTGCCCTATAAACCTACAGCGGCACCAAGATCCCACCTATCTATATGACCATTATCAGGGCGATTTTAAGCAAACCATCAGGTCTAATTTGTTGTAGTGTATTTCTCTCTTGATATTCCAAGTGAAAATATTCTATTTTTCATCTTTTTGCAGGCTGACTATGGCATTCAAAATTAGAGAAGTTGAATATTTATTATTATTCTCTAGCTTTTATCACTTTGCAAGCATCCTATTTCACTTGAAAAGGGGCAGTCTAAAGATTAAAATGTCCATCGTGCTTTCGCTTTCTGTCATGGTCTTTGACGGACAAAGTATGTTTATATGCTATACAGCTTGTAGTGATAAGAGTACACTTATTTACCATAATATTAAAGATAGGTACCCCATCTATCTATTTCTTATTCTTTCTTTTTTTCCTCTTTTGATTTATCCATCCATAATAACATGATAGAGTGAAACATATATAAACTAACAAAAGCAAAAATACAGATATTTGAATTGATATATTAAAACATAGATAATTAAAGTAAAGCTACTATAAAAATATAGCACATAACTCACAACAAATATTTTCTAGTAATTATAGTAATTGAGTCATTTTTCTTAATTGTGGCGATTAAAGAATATAAATTAGGGATAATTGGAATTATATCATGATTTTATTATGCTTTAAGAAACCATAATGTATCATAAGAGTCAATAAAATACGGCGTAGAAAAAGGATTGTATTGTATATAAGTAACAACAAATCTTAACAAGCACTGTGGCGAAAAACAATCTTTGCAAGTTAATACATACTTTTAATATAATATGGCTAAAATTTGGAAAATTTAAGAAATGTCTATCCACTTCAAAGATACAAACAAGGTATAAACAAGAAAGAAAAACAACTAAAGCCTAAAAATTAGAATTTACCTTCAGCTTCTTGAGGTATGCGAATCGCAGGTGGTTGGGGTACCCCTCCCATTTCTACGTTCCCCATATAACCAAACACGTTATCACAGGAAAATAACAAGCTATTGATAAAAGAATTGTGGAAACTTTAAAGTAAATAAGATAGTGTTGTCTTTTGAGAGGAAAAGTAACAAGCTGTCAATAAAAGAATTTAGGCAACTTTAAAGTAAAAGACAATAATGTCTAGAGAGGAATCAAAAAGTAAACTTATCATAATGGTACTAGCTATTTTGAAGTAAAGAATAATGCTGGCAGAAAAAGAAAAAAAAAATAAAGAATAATGATCTTACACAAATTTAAGAAAAGTATATTCGAGATAAGCTTGATGGTATTGGAAATAAGCTTGGTTGTGTGCAAGGATGGACGTAGACTTAAAGGCTGGGGGCCATAGTCAATATCATTATAAACAACTTCTATGTTATGGTTGGTGTATCATTGTAAGTTTTAAGTCTCAAACAATTATCTATATCTATATGGCATTTATATAAGTTGGACGATGTTTAATTAATATAAAATGTTTATCATTTCATGTTTCCAATAATTGATCTATGATACAACATGAGAAGAAAATTATATAAAGCTATATTAAAAAACTTTCATAAAGAAAATGCCAATTTTTTTAACAAAAAAAAAGATAATAAATAAAAATATATATTGATATTTACATCAGTACCACAAATATAAATTACACAATAAAAGGAAAAGTAACAAGAGAGAGAAAATACATTACATAGTATAACTCTTGAAAAGAATATGTTTTGCAGGGAAGGAGGGAGGGGGGTGGATTTAATTTTTGGGCCTATTAATAATTTGAAAAATAGATATGTTAAAAAATTAAAATTATAGTTTACTACATTCACAAAAAAAAAAAAGTATTATATATATAGACAGAGAGAGAGAATTTTTTTCCTTGTTAATGATTTGTAAATTGGTTATGTTAAAACATTGAAATTAGAATTTAATATATTCAAATAAAAAATACTATTTACTTTTATAAATAAAAAGGGAAAATTAGAATACAACAACTAATTTTGAACTATTCAATACAACTGAGATATTTTAAATCATTAAATCTTATAAAAAAAAATGGTTTTTAAATGATGTTAAAATAACAAAAGAAAGGAAAAAAAATAATAAGCATCATAAGTTTAAAACTTGAAAAATAAAATAGAAATAAAATAATTTGCTTAATGCAGGGACTTGAATTTAGTGATTACCCATATTGTCTTTTTATTGGCCATCCGAATTTAATGTTTATAGAATTTATAGAATTGTAAACTAATTACCGAATTAATTAAAATAGTTAATGCCTTGCAACCAAATATACATATCCAAGAAAAGAGTAGGAAAACAGTGCAATTACATACATTTTGAGGAAAAGATGTGGCATCTTTTTTTTCTCAAGCAAAAGATCATAGGTTAATTCTCATAATGTTATTTTTTTATTTTGGATTTTAAAATAAAAATGTACCATTGTTGTGGGCCATGCTAAATGGATTTTGGGAGGGAGGCCCATGCATTACTATCTAGCCTGCTACGTTATTAGTATTTGCCCTTCCACGTAAAAGTATCCAGTACGACAATTTACACATTTTGGAGCTGGACTTCGGGTTCGGGGGTAGGGCCCCCTTGTGGGGCCATCCATTGCTGTGTGGGCTATGTTCTTGTCAGTGCGTTGGGCTTAAACCTAACAAATAATCTCGTGTCTTTAGACAAATGAAATTGGCAACTAGATTTTGCAACATTTTCAATTTAACAATTTTAAGTCCAAGTAAATATGTAGGACAGAGAAAATTTTGTAGAATATGTGTTGATACTAGGGTGATTAGGGGTAGGCATAGATTAATTTGCTCGGATTAAAAATTTTCTAAATCATTATTAATTAAAGGTTTGGTTTGGTTTGGATTACAGATTAAATAAAAATTCTAATTAAATATTTTTTATTCTAGTTTTTGTACATTTGTATAAATACTTAAATATTTATAACACTTTACAAAGTTTATATTATAAACCACGTCAAAATATTTTATGAATTCATCATACTTTTAATCTATATTTCTCTATAAAATTAGTTATTCACTAATAAAATACATTTATTAACTAATATATAGTAAGTCATAATTTATAATTTCTTGTAGAACCATTAAGCCAATCATCTACCAATAACTTTAGTCAAAATAAAAAATCATCTATCAACAAAATTCCTCAACAAATAAAACTATCCTTTGACAAAATACATTAAGCAATTAATACATAATAAAAATTTATAACAAAATAAATAAATTCATAATTTATAAAGTTAAAAACTATTAAAAAAACAATTGTTCATCATCAACAAGAAAATATATATCTTGAACCTAAAAAAAAATTTAAAAATGAACAAGTTGATTTTAATTAATATTCATCAAATAATAAATATCAAATGAAATCATATAAATATATATGGACTTTAATCAATCATTATAAAAAAATCTATGACTTATTTTTTAATTAAATTCATGGATTTAATTTGTATACATAATTCACGGAAGCTTTTTTTTTTTTAATCGTAGTCGATGGCTTATTTTTTAATTAAAGTCATGGCTTATGTTCCTTTGTGTTATACAAATCTTAATTAAGTGCACTATTAAAGCCCAACATGATGACAAGGGAAAAAAAAAAAAAAGCAAAAAATAAAAAAATCATAAAACAAATCGTTCTCAGATTTTCATTAAGTTATTTAAAAATGCCAAATCAGACGAAAAAAAAAAAGCATCTATGATTCGTGGTTTTGTGTCTTTTAATTTGTATCTGTGATTCATGAAAGTTTTTTTACGGGCACATATAAGTCATACGGAATTTTAAAGAGTATTTATTAGATAATGGGAAAACAAAAACATATATTATTCGTTTATCTAAAGTATTTTATAACGTTTATATATATTTTGTGAAAGTTGGAAAAGTTATCTTGGTGCTTTTAAGTTATTGATAAATGGGATGGAAAAGAAAAAAAAGTCAGTGATAAATTGAAATTGAGCTTCCATAATGTGAGAAAGGTACGTATTCTAGAGCCGACTCTGGACTGAAACAAGAATGTAAACCAGTGTTACATGAAAGCCTCCACGTCCTAGTCCCTCCTACAAAATTCCAGGCTAAGAATCTTTTTTTTTTTTTAATGTTTTTACAGATATTGAGTTTTTTTTTTATCCATTTTTAAACATTATATTATTTTACATAAAAGTAAAAAAAGTTGTGCAAAAGTAGATGGGAGCTATACGAAACATAGAAAAAAATAAAAAATTTATATGAAGGATCTTACTAATAAAGTGATAAGTTTTAGTTTTTAATATATCGATCTGGTGTATCAAAAGCCTTGTAGAGTTTTTTTTTTTTTTTTTAATTGAGAGAATTCACCTTTTAACTTGAATTTTGATTCAAAGATTGAAGGATGAATTATGATTCAAATTATGCCCTAACCAAACAAAAATATACATAAAACCTTAATATTTTTAACTTCACAATTGTATATGACATGTATTATAATATTATAATATGAAATTATATAAATATCTCAAATAATATACAGCATATAAAATGTACAAATTACAATAAATATGTAAGAAATTACTGTTTTAGTATTTAATTAATACATCTAAACTTTTATATTTACGAAATATAGACATCTCATTACTTTATTTATAATAACATATTTATTTATGAATTAGAATAATAATAATAAAGTACATGCGGTAATGTACTCATATGTTAATAGAAATATAGATCTACTTTATTTATTTTGTTCCATGTATTGATTGGTTTTTACTTAAAAAGGCTATCAAATAGACGTAGTTTTTCTAGATCTCAGTATTTTTCAATTAACACATGATAAATTCTCAATGTTAATAATAGATTTTATAGCATATTCCTCACTTATCAATTTGTTCCATCAATAATTGTGTAAATTATTACATAAATTACATGATATTTTATATATAATGTTATATTTTCATAACTCAAATGATTATAACTTTTTTGAATCAATAATTTTAATAATAATATTTTAAAAATTCACATATTATGTGAGGTTGTAACTATTTTAATCTCCCATACTTTTGAGGCGACACACACAAAGCCAAATCAAAAAATAATTACAGGGACAAACTCTTCATTTAAGAAGAGCCAAAATAATGAAATGTGTTCTTTTATTATTCATATTCTCGGCTACAAATTTGACCTCCAACTCTCTCTCTCTCTCTCTCTCTTGCAACATATAGCCCATATCACAGTAAGTTGTTTGCTTACATTCATCTTCTCTCTTTTTATTACTTTATCTCTACATAATATACAATCATCTCTCTCCATCTAATACGTTTCATCATGAATTTAGGGTTTTCATGTAACCATCATATTGAAACAATGATGACTTTTACCAGTGGAGAGGATGAAACACATGTTTAATGAATGAATGGTATGCAACTTTATTATTCTCTCAACCATACATCAATTAGAGAAAGGACAAAAGCAAGTAGGAAAATTGAAATTTGTCCATAATAGAATTGGGGTTTCACCCTAAAAAAAAAGACAAAAAAACATTTGGTCCAATAAATTGTAATTCAAGATAAAGTTTGAAACTTTTGGTTAATAATGCCTTTGGCAATTTTTTTTTTTTAATTGATAGATTGTGTGAGTCACTCATTATTTAATTTGTTTTTATTTTACGTTAGAAATTAAGGGTACCCAACATGATTCAATTTGTTCTATTTAAAATATTGAATCAAATATTTGAATTTTGGAATGAAACATGTAGTCTTTAAGGATTGTTATCATATGGTATACAAATGTGTCATAATTGATATATGTAATATTAAGATGGTTGTTTCACATGATATTTAAAAAATTCTCTTTTTTAATGTAAAAACTATAACATAATATTGTTATACTAATGTATTTGTTTTTAATATGTAGGTCGAGAAAGATGACATTTTAGAGATGCTGTGAAAGTGGATGAAATTTACGAGTAAAGAAGATTTGAATTTTTCAATATAGTTTTTCTTTTCTTTTTTTTTCCCTTTTTATTTAGGTGTGTTTATTGAGTTCATGATAGAAATAGAAGGTATAAGACTCATATAGTTATGGAAAAAAAAAATAGTTTTTTGTTTTCTTGAAGTCAACATTGAAGGAAGTTTTAATTTCACTATCCTTATGAGATATTGTTATCTTTTTTTTTTTTTTTTTTTGTTTAATTGATGCATTTTTTTATTAGGCAATTATAAAATATTAATTGAGATAATTAAAGTTTGAAATGATCCTTGATTATATGTCCCCTTTTTCTTGCAATATCTGCAAAATTTTTCTTTATTTTTTGACTTAGAACAAGACATGTTTCTATTGCTTGAGTCTTTCCTACTTTACTCCTTACCTCAAGACATCAAGGCACTGTTCTCAAAGGAACCACTAATTGAAATGAGGTCATTGTCAAGTTTATCTTTGCTCAAGAGGTTGGCTTTCATATCATCAAACATGAGAGTATCACAGCCATATATAATGGTCTCATGAAAGTTTTATACGATTGAGATAAAGAACATAACAAAAGCAACCCTTGATTCTCATTCTCTACCTTAATGCTAATATTTTTCAAATCATTGACAATAGTGGTGAACTCAGCGATGTGCTCTTTAGGAGAAACACCTTCTTACACTCTAAGGGTATAAAGCATTTGCTTCAAAACCAATCAAGTTGCTAAAGATTTGGTCAAATACAAATTCTCTAATTTTGACTGTAATCTAGCAAAACTCTTGTCAGACAACACCTCATGTGGGACATTATTGAACAAACACAATTGAATGGTGGATAACACCTCATCAATCTTAGCCTGCACATCATCCTCCATCAAATTTTGACTTCTTTCCCAAAGCCTTTTTTCAATGCATGTTGCACCGATATGGTTAACATTCTCACTTGTCACAAACTAAACTTGGAATTGTCATCAAACTTCTCAATATTAAATTTTCCTGATGCCGTTAATTTCGAATTGAATGAAAATTCAATCTTGGAATAGAAAACCCTACTATTAAACAACCTTGCTCTAATATCAGGTTTATTAGGATTAATAAGATTAAAGATTGGTAATAATCAATAACATAAAATGATTAAACAAAAAGAATAGAGAAAGAGAAAACAACACTAGATATTTACGTGGAGTGAAAAAAGAAAAAACCATGAGCAAGCGAAAGAGAATAATCACTATTGAAGAAAGGTGTGCAAAGATAAGAGATATTCAAGATTGCCTAATCTCTCAAAATCTCGAGTGTTTTTTGATAGAGAAGACTCTCAAAAATGCTTTTAGTCTCTCTCCAATGAAAACCCTAGGACTTATATATATATATATATATATATGACTTAAATAAATATATATCTATTTAGATATGAGTGACGTAAAACTGCCAAAAATATCTCAACACAAAACTTCCAAGAAAGTAAAAATATGAGAGAGAGAGAGAGAGAGAGAGAGAGAGAGAGAGAGAGAGAGAGAGAGAGAGAGAGTATGGATAATTTGCATGTGCCAAAGACATATTTACAATAATTTAGAGTATTTGGATAATTTACATGTACCAAGGAATTCATAATTTCATTAAACAGGAAAGTAGCAGTTATAGTAATTATCTTCAAGATTTAGATCCTTGGTAAATCTCTGGAACTTTTTGTAATATAAAAATAAATAAATCATAGTGAAGGGTAAACTTGTCATAAGTTGATAAATAAGAGGTTTTTATGGTCCATCCTAATATGAATAATAGTGATAGAAAATAACCATTTCCTTTCACTTACCTAAAACATACGCTTTTCTCTAAGTAGTTTCAAAAATAAGCAAACCCTAAAATCTCTCTCAAGTTTGTATCTCAAAGGTCAAATATCTAAGGATTCAATCTTTGGAAGAGAATTAGGAAAACCTAAATTCCATCTTTGGTGATTTTGGTGTTTTGCGATCAAAGGAGGAAGATACGTATCTCTCTCTTTGAATAGTTTCGTAAGGAGACAAACCCTAGAACTCTCTCTCTCTCTCTCTCTCTCTTTCTCAAGCCTGTATGTTGTTCCAAGGAATCATGTAAGCAAATCAATAAGTAAGTTTTCTCTTTTTCAATCCTTTAGTGATCTAAAAGAGTTATCTTTTCTAAGTTTATTATTAATATTAAAGGGAGTCAATTTTTTGGAGGAGTTTTGGAGAAACCCTAAGTTTCTATGTTTGGGAATTTGTAGCAATTTCAATTGGAATTCATGTTTAAGTTAAGAAGGAGAAGGAGAACAATTAATGGATTTCAAGTAAGCTGCATATGAATTGTGTTAATTTGATGATTTTTCATGTTTTAAAAAGTTTTGGAGCAATGTTGTTAATAAACGATCAAATCTTTAAGAGTTTAGAGCAAGGTTGTCGATAAAAGATCGAATATTTAAAAATTTTGGAGTGATATTGTTGATAAAAGATCAAATCTTTAAGGAAGGAATATGTAGGAGATTTTGTTAAGATTGCAAAATAATAACATAAACCTTGATTTCACCAAATCAATGTCTTTATAATATCTAAGATAACTAAATAGCTTAAACGTTATAGATAGTTTAGTGACCTAATAGGTCTTTGGTATAGGCATCTTCCTATATGAATTAGTGTTAAATTTAATTCATGATTGTTATAAGGTTTTCTCAATTGTCATGTCTCAATTTAATTTGCAACTGTTAGTTTAGGTACAACCTTACCTTGGTTATTGTTTGTGATTATAGGCTTAGTATCTGTAAATTGACTTAATGCTATCCGACTATAATTGATTTGTTACTTGTGTTTGGCTGGGTTTAGTAGACTAGGAGTATCATGTTACTATGGAGGTGTCTTGATGATTTATGTATGATGTTGTCCCAAGTAGAGTTGTGCATAGAGATGATTCCAGTAGTTTAGGAGTGGTATAAGTATGATACCTAGGATGTGTGGGGAATACCCAACACTAATATATATATAAGTATTTTATATACATCTTTGTTTCTATGGAGTCATGAGTTACTTCAGGTTTAGAACTAGTTGCAAATAGTTATAAACGGTGTTGTTTGCTCGGCTAATAAAAGATAATAACCTATAATTATTGCATATGTTATTATGTCGCATATGGATTGTATGATGATTGTTCATGCGCATATGATTGTGGTCTAGCATACTGGGCGTTGTGCTCATTCTTTTTATTTTTCAAGATTAGGTGAAGAACCTATAGTATTTGATCTATCAGAGTATGATGTATACGTAGGCTATGGGGATGAAGATAGTAGAGTCAACTTTCCAATTGATTTTTAGATGAACAAATTTGAGATAACTAGAGTTTTGGAATTATGAAGTTGAAATTCTTATGTAATGGTTTAATTGAAGTTACGAGACTTTTGATATAATGTTTTTTTTTTTCAAGTTTGATTTTGAGTTAGCGTTTCGTTTAAGGCAATAGAGTTGTTCATAAATTTCTTTTATGACATTAATGTTTTAAAAGCTTCCTTCACGTGAGACTTTGAAGTTATATGGTATTAAAATTGTAGATAAGTAGAATCATAGCCTTAGCATATTCTTCTTTAGTAAGGACAGGTGACGGATTGATAACTCCTTCAGCTTAGGGCATTAGACTTTTAGAGATAGAAATTAACACATAGATTGAACACTTACTCATAAGCTTTTAAATTCATGTGTTCTCCATACATTTCTGATATAAATCAAGCATATATATATATAATATTATAATATATATATATAATTTACTTGTTAGATAGAACCTTTTAGTTTTCAATCTTCTTGAAGACCTGGACAAAGCGGAAGTCATAGTAATTGACACCAGTGAACTCCATCAATATTTGTAGAGGTAACAAATCTACCATTACTGGAAAGCTTGTCGCGCTGAGAGTAGGAAAACGGAACATTGCATTTGCCTTCTGTTGCGATATATTTGACTATAACTGTAGTCATTGGCGGCACAACAGCATCGTATGTAGCCTCTGCTACTATAGTTTTTTCGACCTTACGACCCCATGTTAAGGAACCAGCCACCTCTGCTGAGATTTTGATACCCCCATCAGCATGAAAGGAAATCTAGCTTTGATGGAAATCTCACCACCTAGCTTTACGGACAAGCTGTTATTGAAAAAGTAAGAGCTGGTATCTTGATACGAGACTTTGACACTCAAAGTTGCTTTTTCTTGTGTATTGTTGGTAGCTGCACCGGTTCCAACTACAGAAGCCTTTTCATCATATGTACGAGCATGGTTAAGGCGTATTTGATATTAAAGATATGTCTTTCAAGAACAAGTTCTTCCACTTGCAATCTAGCTTCTTTAGTGATGGTCGAAGTCGCGGCATTGAGGCGATGTGTCTTGCCCTTAGGTAGGGCTTTACAGAATTTTCCATTGCCTGCATTGCGTAGAGCAATGGTGTTGTTATCAACTTTGACAGGCCAAAACAGCATGTCGTTATTGGTTGATCCTTCTCGTGGAGCCCATGAATCACCACATATCCAGTTGGTATAATTACGTCTCAAATATAATCCGAAATAAACGGACTTGATGAGAAGACGTCCGTCCGAATTCATTGTGATCTCATAGGCTGCTCTATCCTCGTTTCCATCATCGGATGAGAATTCCACGTACTTGTGTCTTTCAATCCCGTTAGATCTAAGGTACTTGCCATTGTATCCTTTGAATGTGACATGTTTTGGCAGGAACACTAATGTATCCCAATCTTTAAAAGCGAAGATATGAGGAAGGTCTATCAAATCGTCGTTATTCTCATCTATGTAAACACAGTTACGCGGAGCTTGATCCCCCGGCAGGTCCAATGTATTTGTTTGAAGAGGAACAAGACGTCCACTTTGGACATGGATCAACAAGACGACAAATAAATACTCATCCCCCTTGATATAAATTTCTGGCCTAAATAACGTACACGACTCTTTGGATATGTCTTCCTCTGGTTCGTCAGAAGTAGCAACTATCCATTTATTATAATCCCCATCCCTGCCTCTGCCTCTCCCTCTCGACCAGTACTTGTTACTACAGCAAAAACGTAGGTGCACATACCTGCTATCAGTCTTTGCCATCTCCACCTCAATCTTCGTGGTTGGGCTGAAAATGTTCTTATTTTCACAACATACACGACCCTGCAATTTCGATTGTTGAACCGTGTAAGATGCATAGCGATCTATCAAACATGGTCTGATTGTGACATAACTTGGAAGCCTATGTGCCGCAGTAGTGATCAAACCTGTTTCAGCTAAATTAGTGAATTATCGTAATCAATTCAGTTTTTAATATTAGGTCTTGTTAACGCGTATGCTCATCGATCACTTTCACTTGATAAGGAGCTGAAGTAGAAACTAAACTTATTAAATTATTATTCAAACTATGATATATTACACGTTATACCAAAAACACATTATAAAAAAAAAAGATTAAAAAATTTTTATATATAATAATATATAACAAGTGCATGAAGAGTAATTATTAGCAGTTTTCTGCATGTGATCACTTTCATTAATCATTTTGACAGCTTAAAAACTCAACAGATATTAATGAAATCTAGCGTATTTAAGACAAATTTATATAATAGAACAATCCATAGAAAAGTTCAGATTTAGCTTATGAAATATCATTATGTAATAAGAAAAATGAGAATTGGTTGTCCACCTTGTTGTTGTTGTTGTTGTTGTTATTTAACAACATTGAAATTACATAGTTTACCTGATGAATAAATTGGCTTTTAGTTATAATTATAAAATCTGAGCTATCGATGTGATCTTTCACATTTATTGTAACGTAAACTCAAATCTACAACTAGTTGATTCAAAACATTCTAATTATTAGCATACATGAAGCAATCCAATAACAAACTTCAAATCTTCTAGAATTGAGGATAGTATAAAAATTTATGCCTTTAGTTTAAACCAGGATCTTTACATTTTTCTTTAAAAAATTGTAAATGATAGGCAACCCATTTGAAAATAATATATAGTCATATTATTCTATTCAACAAAATGAATGGGCAATATTCTTTACTTAATTGTAAGGATGAGACGTATAGTGTTCCAGGTAAGATATCTAATTATGTCAACAATTTTTTACGTTGAGCTAGCAATTCATTTTCACAAGTAGTATGTCATAGTTGGGATCCAAACGCCTTCATCCAATTGTCGGCCAAAAAAAAAAAAAAAAAAAAAAACGCCTTCATCCAATTGAATAAATGGGATTAAATCACTAAACACAACCCAAGCTTTTCAACATATAGGTATTTCACATGTTAGGGTCTTTTTTACTCATCTTTGATGGACAAGTCATGTTTTGACCCATATTTATTGGCCCATTTTGTAACCTCCTCATTAATTGGTTTCACTAAAATGCATAATCTAAAATATAATTAATAAATATAAATATTCTAAATAATTAAACATCATTATTATAGTCATAAATTAAATTATATCATAGAAAATACGGTCTATAAATATTAAAAATAATCAATAATCTTTGTAAAATTAAGATCTATATAAACTAAAAACAAATCAACAATATTAAGGAGTCCAAATAAATTTTCGGTTAGCTATATGCCTTTAGAAATGGGTCTATGGGTCTACAAATGGCTTTGGTTAAGCAAAAAGTAGGTTTAATTTCACCCACCTATATTAGATCGGTTCATATGTCTATAATGGGTATATATATGTTTAAGTAAAAGAATAAGGGATGAAAAATCCATTCTTATATATGGATATAAGTATGGAATAGAATAGAAAGAAATGGATATATAATAGAATTTGTTAAAAATATTCTTAACAATGAGAAATTCTATGATCTTGTCATTAATTTTGATGGAACTGGTCTCGTCGACTATCGAATAGCTCATATTATACCCAACCGTAATGGAACAACTAAAATAGTTAATATTTTAATTTTTATATTTATTTTAACGGTTATATGGTTGACCGGATGGTCCTATCGACGGAACTGCATATAAAGATAATGGTTTTAAATAGGAAAAGACAATTATAGTAAATATTGTCAATGTAATGAAATGGAAGATTCTACTGCTAATAATGCTTCCAAATATGAAAAAGAAAATGAAATCTGAAATCGCAACTTTATTCTGACACATTATTACATATCAAACGTGCCATAAAAGTATTGTGCATACAACGTTATTAGCATGATCGGTGGTGACTTGGTATATTATAAAGGAAAAGTTTTTTTAATGTATGATTGATAACTACGATAAAAATTGAAAAAATAAAAAAAAGTTGCTGCATATATCTATTTCATTCAATTGTATCATTGGTAGTTTCCTCTCAGAAAAGATAAAAATAAAATGAATAAAGAGCGAAAAACCATCATTTAGTAACACCGAATCCCTTCAAGTAGATTCCAAGAGGCTACGATTCAGCTTCAGGTACCATTAATTTTGGGATCTCAGTATTATTAGAGATGTTCAATATTTATTATTATTCTCTTGCTTTTGTCACTTTGCAAACCGTGCTATTTCACTTGAAGCATTCTATCATGGTCTTTGATGGACAAAGCATTTATATATAGTACACAATTTGTATTGATAATTGTACATTTATTTACCATAATAATAATCGGTACCTCATTCCATCTATTTATTGTTCTTTAGTTTTCTTTTCTTTTCTTTTTTTTCTTTTGATTTATTTGTCCACGATAACATGATAGAACAAAACATACATAAAAAAAATAATAACACGGATATTTGAACTGATAAAATATTAAAACATAGATGAATATAGTAAATTTTGCTTTGCAAATATATTACAGACAGCCCACATCAAATATTCACTAGCAATTGTAGTAATTGATTCATTTTTCCTAGTTGTGGCGGTTAAAGTATATAAATTTGTGAAAATTGGAATTATATCAAGATTTAATTATGCTTTAAGAAACGTAATGTATGATATGAGTCAATGTAATATGACGTATAAAAAGGATTGCATGATACATAAGTAAAAACAAAGCTTAACAAGCACGCGGTGGCATCAATAGCCTTGTGCACCGTATCATTGGCCTTGTGGCCTAATCGTATTAGTTTTGACCTCTCATCTGAGAGATCTAAATGTTGAATTCTTCTCCTCCGTCGCAATCATCAGGGTGAAAAAAAAAAAAAAAAAACATGCGGTGGCAGAAAAGTAATAATATAATTGTGCTATGCGATCAATCTTTGCAAGTCAATACATACTTGTAACATAATATGGCAAAATTAAGATGTCTATCTACTTTAAAGAGACAAACAAAATATAGACAGGGAGACAAAGAATTCAAGCCACGAAACAGTATTTACCTTCAGCTTCCTGGGGTCTATCAATCAGAAACCGGATCGATGTGCACCCCATGCAGTAAACACGTTGTGAGGAAAATAACAATCTGATAATAAAAGAATTCAGGCCACATTAAACTAAATCATAGATGGTAAAGTATGGAAAGGAATCAGCAAGTAAACTTATCATGGTGGCCTTTGGCAGTTTTGAAGTAAAGAATAATGTTAGCAGATAAAAGAGAAGCAAAGAATAATGATCTTACACAAATTTCGAGAAAATTAAATTCTCTATAAGCTTGATGGCATTCCAACGTAGTGGAAGAAATTAAAAATAATCACGATATATTGACTCTGCAAATACCTAGAAAGTGAATATTAGAATAACATTGAAATATGTTGAATCACGTATGATTGTCGAAAAATTATTTTTTATATGTCTGTTGATTCTGAGAATACCCAGACAAATAGGCATCGGAATTTGAAAAAAGAAATAAGCATTGCAATCTATTGATTTGCGCACAAATTCCAGAATGCAATGTGTGATCGACTTGTTGACTCCATAGATAGAAGAGATAAATATTATAATTCCATTGAAAATCTCTATCTCAATTTTTACAAGTCTAGTTTATTTATAAGATTAAAAAAAAGTCTAATTAAAAGACCGAACATATATAGAAAGATACTAATCCCATTAAAAAGATACTGCTGCTATTAAAGAAATATTAATCTGATTAAATCTAAAAAAGAAATCGTAATCTGCCTAAATAACCATGTCTTTTTTTTTTTTTTTTTGCGCTTGCACTAGTAATTTAATCTTGTCACATCTCCTGCATCATTCTCTTCCAATTGGACAAAGTTTGCTCTAGAAGTTTCATCATTGGCTTGCTTTCATGGTGTAATGGTATCCCAAGATGAGTGTCAACTTTGATACCAATTGACACAATAGAAGGAATTCAAAATATTCGCAATCTGTTGATTCTACGTACACTCGAAAAGTGAATATTGGAATAACATCAAAATCCATTGAATCATGCATGGTTGTTGGAGGACGATCTTCTATATATCTGTTGATTTTAAGAATACTTAGACGAATAGGCATCAAAATTCAAAAAGTCAATGAGAGTGTTAATTTCAAAAAAGAGATAAATGTTGCAATCTCTCTCTTTTTTATGTATTTTAAATAGTGTGATGGTAATGAAATCACAAGTCCTAGAATTTAGAATTATATAAGATTTCCTTTAAATAACATAAAATATCAATATGTGACCTCCAGAAATTTTGAGAAACATATACATGAAATTAAGTTTATTTTAAATGAGAAAGACTGCATCAATACTATTATACACTTGAATGGATATATCCCGAGTAAATCAATTGAGATTCGATGCATAATATAATGTTCTACTATTTTCAAACTGTATCATAAAACTTTTAAAAGTATTAAATCAAGATGAGATTATATTGAAAAGTGTCACTTAATATTGAAACTTTTATTTCCATTAAAAGACAACATTTAGCTCATAATAGGAGTGTCGTTACCCTCTTAAATGAGGAAACCTTTACACGGAATTTCAAATCCTTCGTTAAGAAGGCATTAGAAGTCAAAGTCATTAATGCCAGGAAACTTGCAGACATCAGATTGCTTTACTAGCAACCACCTAATGTAATTACTTGAGCAGTGATGTTCATTAAGGCTAAGCCAAGCATACTGGATTAATATCATATGGACACGTATGTGTTTTGATTCCGCGCGGACGAATTCTTCCCCATCTATCTCCTCTATATAAATGGGACAAAACTTACCATATGTTAATATGTCACCAAGGGAGAAAGTGAACGAATTCCGAGTGAATATAAAGAGTACCCTCCCATCGTCACAACAATTATAAATTTTCACTCCGATGCGATATAATCATTGAACGTCACGAGCGATCATCATAGGAAAATTATAAGGGTGCTCGGTATATATATTTAATTTTAGTAATATAAGGTGATTTCTTATCCTATTTTATGATATAATTTAATCCCTAGATTATAAATGTTTACTAGTCATATTTCAATTGTTGTTAGCTAAATAAATCCATTATATCCATGAAGAAGAATTTGTAGCTGACAAATTTAGCACATATTTTTATATTCATATATGTTAAGGAGATATACTGCTTATTGTCTTGCCATATTGAAGGGAAAAAAAAAAAAACAATGCATGTCCCTAGAGTTTAGGGAAACGAATTGAAGGTCTGGCTGGCATAGAAAAGTACATGATATAATTGTAAATATCCTTTAATCACACTTAAATTTTTCCTCTAAATCCATTAGCAATCAAGTCAAGCATAGGCAAAGTAATTTTAAAAAATTATTGGTTTTCCTTGTGCAAATATATTGTCCACTATATATTTAAAAATAAATAAATATTCAATATATTAGTTCCGTTTCCATTTTTATCAATAAGATAAATAAATAAATACATATAAGTAAAGCATTTGAACCAATATAACTTATTAAACAAATTTAAAAAAAAAGAATATTAACGAGAGATATAATTTTATTAGGTGAAATACTTGAGGGACATACACACCCTATGGAATAAAAGTATAATATGACTAAATCCCAGGTCAATAGATTTTGTCTTTTGCCAACCGTAGACATATGTCTATTGATTTTATTATTATGGTTATGTATCTTTTTACTATTTGAATAAGTTTGAGTGATTTTTTTATTGGTGATGTTGTACTTATGATTGGTGACTTGATAGCATTTTTGTAAGGAGTGACAATGTAGGATTTCACTTAAGTATAATCCTATATAGAGTCCAAATGATAATGTTGGAATATTAATTTATGGATGACTTGGATATTATAATCCTTTGTTGATATGAAATTTGTATCATCTTTTATTGCTCAAGCATTCATGGCATGGCACAAAAGAGGACCCATGGGTCACATTTTCAAAATTGTGATTATGTTAGGGGGTTTTTGACATATAGATTTGTATTGACAAATTAATTTCCAGCTACTATTATAGTCAGCAGGGTAGGTTTGCATTGACAAATCAAGTTTTGGCTACTATTATAGTAAGCTAAACTAAATTTATAGGGGGTCCTACTCCCATTACTCTTTGTAGCCCTAGGTTCCTAGATTTCTTATTCAAATGACTGAGATGTTAATTAACCGAATGAAAGCTAGGCTAAGCTAGGATGTCGATACTAGTGCATGTCACGTGCATTAGCATGGTATAAAAATATTGCGTAATTGATTTGTTGATATGTATTTTTATATGTATTTCTATTTTGCTGTGTATTTTATTTTTTATCCACTCGCTTAGCTCAACAGTAAGCTATGGAGATATAACTAATTACAGCTCATTTAGAAATATAATTAATTATCTTTTACTTATAACTGGTATTCATGTGTTTCTTTCTAATTTTGGCTCGAAGCATAACACTAAGGCGGGCCCTGACACCATTAAACAGTGTAATATGTTGATTTGCATACAAATTCCAGAAAGCAATATGTGTAAATGTCCAAAGTTTTACGATCGATTGAGCTTAAACTCTAATTAGAAGGTAAGTCGAAAACCCTAAAGTTAACAAAATTCTAGTCAGATGCAATTGTTTAAGTCCAACAAACCCATGGTCATAACCCTAAGTGAGTAAGTAAGAGATTAGTATGCAGAATAGTTCGTAATAGCATAATAGAACTTAAAAATATCAGATTAGTCAAATCGCGATTCGTTTTGAACCCGATCGGATTCAGTTTTCAAAAAATGTATCTCGAGGCTTGGAATGGTAAAAATATTCCGAATCTACCGTTACATTCGTAAAATTATAAGGTTTTTAAATATATCAGTTTTATAATTTTTCGGTAGCTAAAAATCAGATATCGCACTTATAAACGTATTTTCTTACTACTAGTACTTTATTAGTTATATCTACTTTATACTACACTATTCATTACTTTGTACACTATTCATCTATCTCTACTTTTCCTTATAACCTACTCTTATAACCTATACATCTCTTTTCTTACAATTTTCATTTCCAATACAACTTCACATCTCTCACATCTCACTTTTCATTAACAAAAATACAAAAAAATAAATATGCCTCTTTCTCTTCCTCACAAATTGCATCGACCCCTCCCTCTTTTCCTCTTAATTTATTTCAATTTCTATATATTTAATTAACAAAAATTACCCTCTACTTTTTCTCATAAATACCACCTCTTCCTTCCATTTCTTTCACACCTTTCATACACTACCATTACTCTCCCAAAATCTCTCCAAAAGCTCTCCAAAAGCTCTCTTAAAGTTTCTCTAGTTTTTCTTCTTCTATAGGTAATACTCTTTTAAGCTTTTCTTATGTTCATTTGCTTAGTATGAGCATAATGTGTGTTTTCTAAACCCATGGAGGTTAAGAAAGCAACAATATGTTCATACTTTATTCTTGTTCATAAATCTATTTTCGTTTATGTTGTTCATATCTATATCTAACTAACTAAATACATCTATGTAGTTATATATATATATATATATATATCTTTTAGAGCATATAAGCTCATTTATTGTTGTAATTTACTTACTTTCCTTGCAATTTATTTACTTTCAAGTTGTTTTAAGACTAGTCTTTCTAAGTCTTAGACTTGTCCTCACCAAGTCAAAATAATTTTCTTTTTATTTTAGGATTAGTCTAATCTTAGTCCCGGGAAGCCTTGAAGAAGTTAATGCTCCCAATACTTGACAATTATTATTAATATGCTTATTTATTTTTTTTATCATCTTATCTTGTGATTTTTTTTTTTGTAAACTATATGATCATATTCATGCATGGCTAATAAGTTGTTGTCCAAATAAAAAGGAATCCTTTTGATAAAAGAATAAAATTTTATCACTAAATAAATGTTTTTCCTAAAGACTTAGAAAAATCTTTTCAAATAAATTTCTTTTAAACGTTTATATAAACTCATCATGAAATTTCAAACAATTAATAAAAGGAGTTTCTTCAAAGTCTAAAGATACTTCCTTTTCAAATAACAAAAGAAATCTTGATATATACTATTTTTACTAACTTTCTAAACCAAGAGCTAAATAAGTTTTTAAGAAAAACAACTTACAAGGAAAATGAAAATAAATTTTCAAAGAATAAACTCATCAAGTACAACTAAAGAAAACTTTTGGAAATTCTATTTTTCAATTCCTAGAAATAATATTGGTAGGTAACCTTAACAAAAAAAAAAAAAATTATTTTCAACTTACTTTTGATAAACTAAAGAATCAAAATATAGAATATTAGATTTTGATCAACCAAAAATTTATAAGTTACTTTAACCACATAAAGTAAAGTTTAACAAATCCAAATTTTCCAAAACACTAAAAAAGGTTGTTTTAAGGAAATTAATTAAATAAGACAATACCTATAGCATCATGCATAAATTATGAGTCTATTTATACATAAAGAATTCTTTTCAAAATATATACATATTTGTTTTTTTACTTAAACAAGTCTTAGTAAAGGAAGAATTAGAAAATGTTGTTTTTCAAGAAAGGAATTTTCGTGTTAGATCTGTACCCTTCTAAACCGAGATCCAAATGACCTTTTATAGTAAAAGTAACCTTAGAAATGGATAGATCTTTTCAAGTAGGTAGAAAATAACATATAATATGCGAAATTCCAAGTTAAAATGAGCAAGTTATGACCATTTTAAGTTCGAACTTCCTTCAATCCGATTTTACGGCAATTTAGAAATAGACTTAGAATCTTTATAGTATAAATTCTATGAAAAACTCATTTTAGGTATTTCATCTTGTTTAGGTGAAGAAGGAGCCGATATCGCCTTCCCAGAAGATTATTTCGAATATGAGCGATCGTTATGGAGTGAGTTAATCCCTTACAATTACGTTTCATTGATTGTACTTGTAAGTAGTAGCACTAGAGAGTAAGGAAAAAGATAAATGAATAAATGTTGTATGAATTGAATTCTTGATTGAATGATGTGATTGTTGAATAAAAAAGCTAAGTATATCGAAAGAAGATTTGATGAGTAATTTATGACCTTTTCCAATAAGTATGATGAATATTGTTTTAGTCACCTTTAACTTGAAACTGACAATAAATTGGAAAGACCAATATTAAAAATAATTCATGCATGACATATTGTGAGTCACATTTAAATTTTCACTAATATTCTTTGTGTGGGGAAACGAGGAGTTGTAGTGGTGGCAAGTAGGAGCCGGAAAGTCTACATGGACTAATAGGAGCCGGAAAGTCTATGTGGGTAAGTAAGAGCTAGTAAGTCTGCAATTATTGATGGTTGTATGGGCCGGTAACCACCCAACCCTTGACATGCAGGGTGTAAAATCGATGCTACACATGGTTTCTGGTTAATCATGTGTATTTTGTTTGCTCATGTGATTGATGCATTCCCATATGATTGTCTAAAATACTTATATGTTTTATGAAAATGCTTTGAAGAAGGAAGTTATCTTACTAAGATAGTTTCGTTTATAGCCCTCTAGCTTTTTGTTACAGTTTGATTACCCATGGTTAGCACCAAGGAGCCCGTTTTGTCAGGTATGAGCCAAAGTTACTAGGAGTTTTTGAAATAAGTTTACATGTTTTAGTTTTGAGTGTAGACTTCTAAGAGAAATCTCTACAGTAGACTTTTGTTATATTCATGTATGTTTAGTTGAGCAAGGCTTTTAGTACGGGAGAATGCCCCTAAGAAGTTGTATGCAACTTTTATCTTAATGATTATTATATGTTTTCATTCATAAGTTCTTGCATGCTTTTAGTATCTGCTTAAACGTAATACCTCTTTAAGTCTCCTACTATCTTGGAAGCATGCCTTGCACATGATATCGAAGCTCCTGCGCAACTAAGATTGTCATTCATTAGCTTTAATATTATGTGCAGCAGACTGCCACGTTTAGGGTACCCTCTGGGGCGTGACAATGTGTTGTTGACCTATTCACTCCTTAAAATACTAGGAAAGATAGAAGAAACAAATATTATAATTCCATTAAAAATCTCTGCCTTAACTTTTACAAGTCTAGTCTATTTATAGGATTTGAAAAACAAAATATAATTAAAAGACTTGACATATATAAAAAGATATTAATCCTATTAAAAAATATACTGCTACTATTAAACTAACATTAATCCTATTAAATCTAGAAAAAGAAATCGTAATCTTCATAAAAAAATCATGTCTTTTTTTTTTTTTTTTGCGCTTGCACCAATAGTTTAATCATGTCACACATCTCGCATCATTCTTCTTAGGTTAGACAAAAATTGCCCTCAAATTTTCATCATTGGCTTTCCTTCATAATGGATATCCCAAGACAAATGTCATCTCTAATACCAACTAACGCAGCAGAAGGAATGAAAAATGATCACAATCTATTGATTCTATGAATACGGTGAAAGTGAATATTGGAATAACATCGAAATTCATTGAATCAAGCACAATTGTCGAAAGACGATCTTCTATTTGTCTATTGATTCTTATAATACCTAGAAAAATAGGCATCAAATTTTGAAAATTCAATGATAATGTGAATTTTGAAAAAGAGATAAAAATGCAATATGTTGATTTACGCACAAATTTTCAAAAGAAATCTACTATCGATTTGTTGATTCCATAGAATACTAGGAAAGATAGAAGAGACAAATATTATATAATTCCACTAAAAATCTCTATCTCAACTTTTACAAGTCTAGTCTATTTATAGGATTGAAAAAAAAAAAACCTAATTAAAAAATTTGACATATATAGGAAGATATTAATCCTATTAAAAAAGATATTTTTGCTATAAAAATAACATTAATCCTATTAAATTTAAAAAAAAAACGTTGTCTTCCTAAAATAACCATGTATCGTTTTTTTTTTTGGCACTTACACCAATAATTTAATCCTGTCTCGTGTCCCTCATCATTCATGAAATATCTCAAACTTTCACCTCAGTTAGAAATTGGATTTAGATAGTTTAATGAATGGAAGAAAAATACATAATGAATTATGATTGGATAAAAATGTAATTAAATTAGTAAATAGATTTAAGTCAAAACTTAATATTTGGATCTTTAAACCCCTAAACGTGTTGTTTAAATGTTTAGTGGATTCCCAAATCCCTAAACTTTGACCCAGCAATCCATATCCTTAATCCTTGTAAATTTTAAAATCACGTGCTTGCCTAAAAATATCATATATTGAGCCTAAGCTCAAGTTAAATATCGTTTTTATATAAACCAACCTCTTAAATTAATTTTATATCTCAAGTTCTTTATTTATAACATATTAATTCTTAAATTATTTTCTCAAAACTTTCATAATTAAAGATATCGATCTAAAAGTTTAAACACAATAGCCTTATCCTAAAATATCAATAAATTACCATTAACCTTTTCTTGTTCCTTTTTACTTTTGGCTGCTCTTTTCTTTTTATTTCCTTTCCTTTTCTTTCCCTTTTCTACCTCTTCTTCTTCTCTTTTTCCTTTCTTTCTCTAAACTCAAATCTAAATCTCAAATTCAACAAGATTAGAGGGGAACTCAAAGATAGAAAACCAGATAGAGGATAGAGTTCATGCAAAAAACAACTTTAAGAACTTAGGTGAAGAAATGGTAGGAAAGATCAAGATGTTAGGTTTGTCTAAAAAGATAAGTTTTGTTATTTTATTTGCTTTAGTTGTTGTTTATGCATGTAAATATTGAAATAAAGTTAAATATATGTAGAACTTGTGATAATATTGATAGATTAAGGATATATGAACTTGTATGCTATAAACCTAAATATGTTATGTGAGCTAGGTGTTTGATAAAATGATTTAAGAATATGATATATATATATATATAAGTGCTTATAGGTTAAGATTATACATGAATATGCTAATATCAAGATGTTTGGTTGATGTATATTGAAAACAAGTAATCAAAGTGGGGTAAAAAAGACAAAGGAAAAACATAACATAATCTCCTTATGCATCACGGGCCGTATCACATGCAGAAAAGAAAATCAAGGGTGATCATGGGCATGACGAAGGACATGACCTTCTCTAATCAAAATATAAAGGGTGCTAATGGGCATGATATTGCTAGTTATTGACATCATGGCCTAGATCTCCTCTGATCACGATTTTCATATGTCCTGGCTAGATCATGGCCATGATAAGGGGTATTATCTCCTTGTTACAGGAATAATGAGGCCTATGATGACCATCATGGCCTCCTTCATAGGTGTGATTTGTCCCGTGATGTTGTTCATAAAGAAAAAAATAAAAAGAAAGAAAGAAAGAGAGAATGAACAAAAGATAAAATGAAATAGATAAAAGATGCTCGATATGTCATGTTAGTTAATTTGCATAATTAAGAGTGAGTTAGGATAATTTGTAGATTAATAATTAATTTAAGTTCATATAGTTCCCAAGTATAAAATGAGTTAAAGTGAATTATATTGATTAAGTTTAGTCACCTTAGCTTAGCATGGAATTAAATGATTGACTCTAATCAATTTGGCTAACTTAAGTTAAAATAGACTTAACAGCTAATAATTATCTTTGGTTAATGAATTAAGATAAACCATAATTAACATGGGGAATATGTTATTTTAAATGTGTGTTTTTTAGAAAATAAATGTTTTGGTGATGTCGTTGTAAGAAAATATTATAAACAAAGTGAAAAGAAATACTTTGACAAACAATGAAGAACTGTCCGTATCTTGACTAGATAATTATCGCAGCCATGGTAGAGTTCCTAATTATTGTGTGATCAAATAGGCTTTTAATAAAAGTTTGATGTAAATGGATAAATTATTTAATTTCTTATATGAGTTTCATTTCTTGAAAAAAATATGGATATTTGATTTACCTTCTAAGATGACATTTGAGTCTTTGTTTGGATTTCATATATATAAGGTATGCAGTAACTTGCATGTTGTATGCTAGGATAGGCATCCTAAATAAATTAAAACTTAAAGACAACATAATAATTAATGAGTGTTGTTTGTGTGTATGCCGTTGAATCTGGTCCGAAGAGCGATAACCTTGTCCGGCATAGGCACAATAGTTTAGGTTTTTAGGCTACCTTAGTCATGATGTAATGACATTTATAAGTGACTCAACGGGTAGTTGATGGGGCAAACAGTATCGCCATAATGTTTACTTAAGCTTGGGGTGAAGTAACATTTTTTAGTTCATGTTTGTGGGACTGTTGAACTAACTAATGTTATGGACTGAGATTGAGTAAAGAGCGAGAAACGGTTGCGAAACCTATATGAAGTTATTTTTTTGTAACGTTATATAGGAGTTCTAGGTATTCGGACTGCCTATATCAATGCCTGAGTAGCTGTTGTTACTTAAAACCCCTAGATTCTTAGGATTGTTCTGGAGAATGAGTACTCCAGTGCTGAATTGTTTGTTTTAATTAAAGATAAAAAATTATTGTTTTTGCATTGCATTTAGCTTAAGCTCATGTGTGATCTCTTGTGTGCTTGTGTTACTATTGTAATGGGCTTCGACTCATTATTGTTGTTGTTCTCTTTTTCCAAGTGTTGTGTTGATGATTGATGATGATGTGCTGATGATGACTGATGATGATGATGATGTTAACTTTGGTATGGGATGAAGCAAGAAGAGTTATTGATGAGTGAAGTGAAGTGAAGTAGCTTTAATCGATTATTTGTTATTTTTTCGTTCTTAATTTGTTTTAAGAAATGGATTTAATCTTTTAAAGTTTTTTTTTTTAGGGCCTAGTGGAGCCTACGTGTTTTCTAACAAGCTTTTAAAGCTTTGTTTACCATGTTGAATAGGTATTCTCTATTGAGATACCTAATGTAAATGTTCATTTAAAAAAAGCTTATTTTTATCATCAATCAAATCTAGTTATTTTCATAATGTAATTATATGATTTTAGGAATTAAAATTAGTTAGCAATGTTCGAGATAAACAAATTCTTTAAAGAGAAATGTACATGTAATACTTAAGGTATTATACATCGTCAGGAGATTTCACTTACCTGAAATTTTGATATATGATAAGTCGGGTCCTTACAATTCATAAGCTTAGGCTGTGTGAACCTAATAGATAATCTCAAATCTTTAGAAAAATATGAAATTTGCAACTAGATTTTGCAGCATTTTTAGCTTAACAATTTTAGGTCCAAGTAAATATATCATGCACAGAAAATTTCGTAGAAGATGTGTTGGTGCTAGTGTGACGCAATGGTGGTCAATACCAACAGAGGCAAGAATGATAGTGGGAGACGACCTAGGGTAAGAGATGCTTATGGCAATCCAATCAATAGACCTATTGCTGCAAATAAATGAGCAAAGATCTAAGATGAAGATTCTGAGGAGGAAGGTAAGTTTTTGTTTAAAGAGAGACAACCGTGGAGGAGAGGCGGTTTTGGTGGTGATGGCTACCAAAAGGGGTTCTATGGATACTACCAAGATGACAGTAGTCATTTCCGTTTAAAGGTAGACATCACATCTTTCAATGGCAATCTTAATATAGAAAAATTTCTCGATCAGTTAGCAGAAGTGAATATATTCTTTGACTACATAGAGGTACCTAACGAATAAAGAGTAAGATTGGTTGCCTACATATCAAAAGAAGGGGCTTCCGCCTGGTGGGAGAGATTATAGAATATGATACAAAGAGAAGGGAAACAACCCATACGAACATGGTTCCGTATGAAACAATTATTGTAAAGGGACTTTTGGCCTCTCTATTATGAATAATTCTGTTTCAGCAGTACCAACATTGTTAACTGGGCAAACGATATGTTCATGAATATATGGCCAAGTTTATGAGATTGGCTGAATGGAATGATCTCGAGAAAGCAAGGACAACAAGTTGCAAAGGTATGTTAATGGTTTGAAATTTCAAATTCAAGATAAAATTGGTGTGAATGTATTAAGGAATTTGAGTAAAGCAAAGAATATGGCTCCTAGAGCTGAGTTGATGTTGTATGAGAAGTGCAATTGATATGATACTAATAGAAGGAGATGTGGGAATGAGAGTGTGGATCATCCTATGTTTGATAAAGGTGATAACATTGAAGGGAAGCAAAAATTGAGCAGTGAGAAGAAAGAGGACAAAGCTACTTGTAAGTGTCCTATTAATGTTAATGATACACAGAGACAAAACAATCCCTATGCTAAGCGTATTTTGGGTAAGTTCTATCGATGTAATCAACCGGTCACCGATCGAATGATTGTCTTAATAAGAAGAGTATGAACATTGTGGAGAGGGATGAAGAGATCTATTGTAAGCCTAATGGAGATGAGTATTATCATGAGATTAAAGAGGAGTTGAGCAGACTTGTGTCATAAGGAGAATGATGCCAATGCCTGAGAAGGTGGATAACACCCAGCAACATCAAGGTATACAATATATGGGAAGGTGTTTGATCTCATAATTGATAGTGGAAGCTACGAGAATATTGCTAGTAGAAGAATTGTGAACTAGTTACAGCCACCAATGGAGAAACACCTTAACCCATACACTACAGGGTGGATTAAAGCATTTGAAAAGATTGATGTAAAGGAGAGATGCAAAGTACCATTCTCAATAGGTAAGTACAAGGGTAAGATTTATTGTAATGTAATAGATATGGATGCTCGTCACTTGTTGTTTGGAAGACCTTAGAAGTATGACATGGATGCCCAATATATGGGAAAAGAGAACATGTACAGGTTGGAGAAAAGGAGCATGAAATATACGCTGATGCCCTTGAAGAAAACAATTCATTCCACAACCATCAAAGCGGAAAGGAGCTCTTGTGTGACTATCATTCAACTAGAGAGAGGGATGGAATGGGTTATGAAGAAGCCTATGTCATCTAAAAAGAAGAAGAAGAAGAAGAAGCATACAAATGAGAACTTGTGGTCGACCTCTTTATGGGTAGGAGAGAATGATGCAACTGAGCTAGCTGAGGAGTATTTGAACAAGTTAGAATTGTCGAAGAGGCAACTCAAGAGATATGGGAACAAAGGCTGCCAAGCTTAAAAGGCAGGCCTTGGAAGATCAGTGTGAGCTGGCATCAAAGTCACCGGCTTTGAAAGAGAAGGCCGCCGGCCTTAGGCTTTGAGCTGTCGGCCTATATGGCTGACTTACTATTACGAATTTGTTATTTTGTTTCCTATTTTCTAAAGAACATATACTGTATTTTAGGATAGTCAATATTATATTTATCACTTAGGATTTTATACTTATTATTTTCCTATTTAGCATATATTGTATTTTAGGATAGTCAATATTGCATTTATCACTTAAGATTTTATATTTATTATTTTCCTTTTTAGGTTTGTTTTAAGGTTTCCTTTTTAATGCTATAAATAGCCCTTTAGGGTTTGTTTTTGAAAGACATGATTATCACATTGAAATACAATCTTTGAGAGAGTTTTCTCTGTTAATTGCTTATTTGCAATTGAGTTCCTATGAATTCAACTGGTATGTTGATCACGTTTACCTTCACGCTTTCCACACTGCATCAAATTATACAATTAGAGATGAGTTAAGTGAATTTATAGATTTAATAAATAATTGGATTAAACTTAGAAGTTAAGTATAAAATTAACTTACATAATTAACCTAGGTTCAAGTTGATTTAGTAAATCTTAATGGGCTAAAATAAACTAGATTAATTAAGATCCTATAGGATATATATATATATATATAAAGAGAGAGAGAGAGAAAGAGAGAGAGGACTAGTTAATAGACCTAGTTAGATAATTGAATATGACTTAGTAACTAGATTAAATGATTAATTCTAATAAACTTGGTTAGGTTAAGTAATATAGACCTAACTTATAATTGACTTAGATTAATATGCTAGACTAAACCATAAATAGTAAATGGAGTATATTGTTGAAAATGTTGTTTCTAAGATAAATGAGTTCCTCATATAAGATGGTAATTAATTTAAATACTTATATGAATTATAAGGTATGTTAAGCTAAGTCATGTTTAATTAATAAGAGATAATTTAATAGACAATGGAGAACTGTCCTTATGGTGGGGTTTCTACTTAGTGTCTGATTAAATAGGCTTTTAAAATGAGCTTGATATAAGTAGATAATTAATTAAATTGCTTATCTAGTTTAATTTTCTTAAGCAGATGCCTGTCTTTGATCTATCCTTTGAGATGGCTTTTGACCTATCCTCTATCTTTATTTAGATTTCGAAAATATAAGGTACGTAGTAACATGCTTATTTATGCTAGAATGGGCATTAATAATGAATTAATACTTAAAGATGGCTTAATAAATGATGAGTGTTACTTGTGCTTGTGTTGTTGAATCCAGTCTGGGCAGTGACAACCTTGCTGATGATGCTAACACAGTAGTTAGGTGTTTAGGACACCTCCTACCATGATGCAATGGTATGCCATGATACAATGGCAATTCACAAGTGGCTCAGTAGGTAGCTGATAGGGCAAATGGTATCGAGATAACTTCTACTTAAGCTCGGAGATAATTAATATAGTATGGCTCATGTTTATACGATTGGTTGAGCCATGTTATATTATAGACTGAGATAAGTAGAGATGTATAACGACTATGAACCTTAGGTGAAGCTATTTCCTTTTTCTTTTTCAAGCATATCATATAAGAGATATAAGTATCCGGGAAACTTATATCATTTTTATGAGCAGTTGCTGCTACTTAGGATCCCTAGATTATGTTATCGAAGTGTCAGTATTCTAGTGCTGCTTGGTTTACTTTAATTCAAATATAATAAACTGTTTTTGCTACATTGCATTAGATTAAGCTCTGGTGTCATCTTGTGTATGATTGTGCTGCTATTGTACTAAGCTTTGGCTCATTGATCTTTTCATTTTAGGTGATGTGTGGATTATTGATGATTGAATCGGGCGAATGGGATGACTCGGGCGGTTTTTGATGAGGAGTGAAGCAGAATAGGATTGCCATATGTATTCTTTATTGTTTTTATTTTTTTTCAAAGAACTGGATTTGTCTTTTTTGAAGTTATTTTTCTTTAAGGACTTAGTGGAGTCCACATATTTTGTAATAAGCTTTTAAAGCTTTGTGTTTACCGTCATGAAAGGTATATGAAATACCTTATGATATGGTTTTGTTTTATGATGAATAATCTATTTGTGTGCGTTGAATGAGAACTGTTTTTATAAAGTTTTTTTTTTCTGCTACTAAATCTAGTTGTTTCGAGAATCTACTTAAATGGTTTTAAAATTTTAAAATTTTATAACCTATGTTCGACATAAACAGCTTCTTTAAAGGAAGCTTGTGTGTGTAATACTTAAGGTATTATATGTGACTAAAGGACTGAGTATGCCTAATATTAGGTTCGAGGCATGTTGGGTCTTTACAATTAACGAGAGATATCCTTTCTTAGGTGAATCACTCGAGGACCATACATATTCTAAGACATAGAAATATATTTCCGCTAGACTTTAAGTCAATGGATTTTGTCTTTTGCTAACAGTAGACTTATGGCTATTGATTTTGGATTTGAGTTGTGTATGCTTTTGTTGCTTGAATAATTATGAGTGATTTCTTTATTAGTTGTACTTATGATTGATGACTTGATAATTTCCTTTATAAAGGATTGACTTTATAAGGTTTCACTGATAAAGACAAATTATACTCATTTTTTATGGAACAAATCATGCTTAATTATTATGGATTTTATAGAAATGATGATGAATTGATACTTAATTAGGCTTAATTATGTCATTTCAGGTATTGAAGGAAATATAATGCAAATAGAACAAGTTTGGAAAAGTTTAAAGCTTATTTGGAATCAAAGGACATTGTATACCGGCTAAAGCAGAGCAAACATTGCTAGCCTTCATTGAAGAAATCATCAGCCTTCATTGATTAGATTGTACACTAGCTCTAAGAAGTTCAACGCCATCGATGTGAACGAAATTGAAAACATTAACACCGCCAATGACTCTGTTGGCCTTCATCAAAGATCAATACCAACGTTTGATGATATGTAACCTACACAGGTATCTGGAGGAGTTACACAGTCGGCGTTTGGCCGGTGCATACCATGCACAATATCTAAAACTTTAAAGCTATCTCCTAAGCTGTCCCCTACACTACCAGTGTAAAGCTCTCGAAAATTAATTCAAAATCAACGAACATCGGAAAATCTTGATTCTACACCGATGGTGTAGGCACCGCCGTAAATACAAAGCTAGCAATTTAAACAAAGAAAGCTGGTAGTGTTTCTTTATCGGATTCGACTTAACATTGAACATCGGCTAAGTACCCCATCGGTATACATTTGGTAACTACTAGTATACATTATGGCTATTGAAATTCCAAGTTTTGTTCTATAAGATGTTGTAACCAAATCTGATTTGTTTCATCTTTAGACATTCTAAAAACCTTATAACAGAGAGAATTTCGTATGAGAATAAGCGGCTAAAGTATTATTTTCCAATCAAAGGATTGTTACAAGACTCGGTTCTTCAAGGATTGTGAGATCTAATTGAGTTGTTTTGATCTTCTATTTATATTGTTATTATTATCTTGTTTGATCGATGCAAATTAGAGCTCATTTGTTCTAATGTTTATAGCACAACAACATAATTGATTATGAGATAGGTAATTGATTAGTGTTATGAAGTTATATAATCTGGTCCAAATAGATCATGTGTATGATTTGTTGACCTGAATTGGTGATCTCTCTTGCTCCTAATGCTGTTGATAGATTAAACCCTAAAAGCTTGTTTAGGCTTGTTTAATCGATAAGGGAAATAATCAAAGAGCATGTTTTGATTATCGATAAAGTAAGAAGAGATAGGTTGTTAGAGCTTGTTAATAGCCATAACCAGTTTATCCAAGATAAAGAACACAAATATTTAAATCAATGATTAATCTTGTGAACTGGGTTGTGAAATACCTTTGGTTAGGAAATCTTCAAGTTTGATTCGCACTTTGTAATTTGTTCGTTTGTTATAGTTTAATTAGTTTTCATAGAGATTATGAAGTACGCAACCCAACCCCACCAACCGCCGCCCCCCTCCCCCCCCCATTTCTAATCTTCAAATAGAAATAGAATTTATCAATCCTCATGGATCGACCTTACTCACTGCTATATACAAGTTATATATATTTTGAGAGTAAGATTATATATTTATTGGATTCGACACCCATCATTCACTTAGGTGTAACTCTATATACATGTCCAAGTGAAAATAATGAAACTTTAATTTATAAATGATCTGATATTATAATCCTTGCTAATATAAAATTTGTGCCATTTTTTATTTTTAATGCATTCACGGCATGAAAGAGGACCTACGGGTCATATTTGCAAAATTTTGATCATGCTTGGTTGGATTTTTAACATTGAGATTTGCATTAACAAGTCAATTTATAGCTACTATTATAGTCGGCTATGTAGGATTTGCATTGGGAAATCAATTTCTGGGTACTATTACAATAATCTAGGCTAAGTTATAAGGGGTCTTTCTCCCTGGCTACTCCTTATAGCCCTAGGTACCTGGATTTCTTATCTAGATGCTTAGGATGTTAACTAACTAGATGAAACCTAAGTTAGGCTAGGATGCTAATACCATTGCATATCACATGTATTTGCATGGCATACAACTCTTGCATAACTATTCTGTATATGTTTTTTTTTTAAGTATTTCTATTTTATTGTGTATTTTATTTTTATCCATGCACTTAGCTCAATAATGAGCTGAAGGGATACTTGTTTATCCTCAGGTATGGCAGAAGATTATGGCTACCATCAAGACTAGGGGTATTTTGAGAGAGGAGCCTGCAACTAATATAACTAAGTATTTTGCACTTATGTCTTTACATAGTTTAAAAATAAAGGGACAATCATGTGTGAATAAAAATAATGAAAGCAATTGCGGCTCGCATAGAAATATAATTAATTATCTTTCTACATATAACTAGTATCCATTTGTTTCTTATAATTTTGTCTTAGAGCCTAGCCTGAGGGTGGGTCCTAACATAGGTTTTAAAAGTATATTTTACACATGAAAAATGAAAATATTAATAAGTATTTTTTTAAATTAAATAAAGGGTAAGTGAATCCCATTGTATAGAGATTTGTTAACTTTTTAATTTTAAAGGATAACTTGCATCAAAGTGTATCGAAGTTTGAGGAAAAATTCATTTTAGGTGTTAATGTTCCAAGTGTTAATTAATTAACGTTAATTAAAAAAGGTAATTAATGTTTTGCAAGATGAGTAAAATAACACCTTTAATTAAGGACGTCATGCACAACTTTTATTAATCACCAAAATTTCAATACTCAAATAAGCTACATCAAGTAAAACACCACTATCGTGTTTTTATAGCAATTGCAATTATAATGTCACTATGGACGACACATTCTCTCACTAAAAAATGTCAAAATTAAAGAACACAAGGACAAGAATGATGAACAATTGATATCTTTGTTGTTTAGCAAGCCCAAAAAAAAAAAAAAAAACAATTTGAACGTCTAGTGCAAATTCCACCAAAGTATCGTTGCATTAAGTGTACTTCAGCAACTAGAAACTATGAAGCGTCTTGACTATTTTAACATGATTTAAACTACTGAGTAGACTCTTTTGGTCATTTTGACCATGAGTTGATCATGACTAATTGGAGATGATTCAAGCAATTATAACGTTAAATTTGGAAAACGCCAAGTAGTTTGCACTATTTCAAGTCGATAAGTACTATTTCGAACTACTAGGCACTCTGTTCACAAAGTCTAAAGTACTTTGAGATGATCTGAGCTTATTGCCACCATTTGCATAAAGGTAGAAAAAACACTTGCACTAGTCCGATCATTTCAATTTGATCCAAACCAAGTTGAAGTGATCTAGACTAATGTGTACTAAACACTACAAAAACTGGTTATAAATTAAATTAAGACCATGTAATGTCTTTATAGGCCTCGACTAAGCAATCAAGAGGGGAGGGGAATTGATTGCAATTTTATATTTTTGAAAGATTAAATCATTAGAAATATTTCTTGAAATTAAATTTCCCCTATAGATTACTTAGTTTAATGGCATGATAAGATATCAAGAAAATGTAATCAACAAATAAAGTAAAAGTGGTAGAAAATATATGAGGCTCAAGATTTATAGAGATTTCTTGTAGTAAGTCAATCATCTCTTATAGCTCTACTACTAGGACCCACTATTCCACACCAATTTGTTTCACTAAATTTAATAATATCAAGGGAAATTAACAAACACCAATGCTTTATCTTGCTCTATCTCAATAGCCTAACCACTTGGCTAATACAAATCTACAAGATACAAATGAAATCCTCTCTATAAAGCACTCTATCAACCCTCACAAAAATAGTAGAATAGTTTATGATATGAGATACAATGAGTTCTCAATTAATCGCTAAAGTGAAGAAGTATCAAATAAGCTAATAAGATCAAGATAGCTTTTGATGAAGGTTCTGATGATCAATTGTAGATAGTGAGTTGCAGTTTATAGCAGTAGTGATGTCTCAAAATTTTGAACTTCAGCCTTTATATATCTTTTAGATAATGGCTCCAATTTGAAAAGATAATCTTGAGTGATTTTCTACTTGTATAACAAATTAAGCTATTGTAGATAAGTCCTGTATGGTTAAAAAAATCTTCTATGTTCATGGTATTTGAAATTGAATATTTGAAACTGATATTATCTAATTATTTTCTTATCTTCTACTTTAGAAAAGATATAGACCATGATAATACCAAAACTGTTCCATGTAAATCTTGTGATATTTCTTTTTTTAATTTTGAAGACTTAAACTCAATATTAACTAGCAAAATATCTAATTGAAGAAGTTCATCCTTATTCACTTGCTTGATTTAATCTCTACACATTATCCATAAGTTTTAACCACATCCATAAATTGATATTGTTTTGAACTTAAAGAAATTGAAGCAATCTTTGCATTATTATTTTTTATTGATAAACAAAGTTTTAATAAGCTTAACTTCGAATCTTGAAATATATGAATAATTGTTCAATTGAAAAATCCTAATGGATTTAATAACCACTTAAATGGAACACATTAAATGTATTATCCAAATATACCTAATGAGTAAAGCTAGGTCTTCATCAAATATTTTAACCAACTTAACTATTGAAAATGAACAACCTTTGTATACTTCACCCTATTTTTCTTGTCCTTCTAGCAATATTTTCGACTTGACAACTCTTAAAGGATTCGACGGACCATTTTACAATACTTTTGACTATTCTTTTCATGATCATATTTTCAATTTTTCATCCAGACTTTTCTTAAGTGATAATTAACATTCATGTTGAACACTAAGTAAAGTAGTTAAATAATACTTTACCTTTTTTGCTATCATCAAAATTAATTTAGACTACTTAATAGTCTTATAATTAGATTTAAATTAACCAACATTTCATATATGAAATTGATTATTTTAGGTTGGTTTAAGCTTTGAAACACATTCCGTTTATACTTCTGTCTTATTAAAATCAGGTATGAACCGTTCATATCAACAAAACGGCATTAAAAATTTACTAAACAAATTTAAAATTATGAATTAAATAGATCCTGTATCTCTTGCTTGATTTCCTTTCAAGCATAGCTACTTGCACATAAATATGCATGAAAAATTATATATATAATCATTGAAATGAAAACGGTTTGAACTGTAGAGGTAGCTTGATTGCCAAATATCATTATCTTGCTTTTCTATTTGTTGTTATTTTGCTTTACACTAAGCTTTAACATTTTTCTTAAAGATTGATGTGTTGCTTCCAAGGCCTATAAAAGTTTAAAGATTTTTCCTCTTATGCCTACATGGTGATCATTGATATGATTCCACAAGAGGAGCATCTGATTACATACTATGAGAATGGATCATATTCATGGGAAGCCGCAATCTACCAATTGATGAAGCCACAATGGAGATATGGGTAACATAACAAGCGCAAAGAGAAAAGAGAAAGATATGTAACAATATATTATCATAGTTTTTTAATTTAGATGATGTTATGTTTTTGTATTAATTTGATATGTATTGGCAATTCATATATTATATTATATTATGCATGATATGGATTTGAAATTTATATATTTTATTTACTGATACTTCCCTATCTATATAAATCTATAGATATTATTATACTCTAACAAATGACAATTGTCAAATATACAATTTAAGTAACAAACAAATTTTTTTTAGCTTATTGATGTTCGTTAAAAAAAAAAAATAAAACAATTACATCATTGCCACTTGTATAATTTTTTACTTTAATTGCAATAAAATGTTCCATTGGTATTTAAAAAAATTATGGTTATAAATCTTTCTTAAAACAAAATAAGCGAGTCTAATACATATCTACCATTGGTACATAAAAAAATTACTAGTATACATACTATAGCAGGTGCATAATTTTTTTACTTTAATTGCAATAAAATGTTCCATTGTATTTAAAAAAAATTATGGTTATAAAACCTTTCTTAAAACAAAATAAGCAAGTCTAATACATGTCTATTATTGCTACATAAAAAAATTACCAATATACATTCTATATTAAATTAATTACCAAAACAATATTGCTAAATTGTGTTTATAAAATGAGATATAAACATTACATGCAAATCACAAATATAAATTGGAATATCATATTGCACTATCTTACCTATGTCATGTTTTAGAGAAATGATATAATATTTTCAAGGTATATCGTGATTGGTCTTGTTGCACTTGTTTGTAAAAGTGTGATTTGATTTGAACTTCATGTCCTACAATTGTGCTTAACACTTGGTTGTGATTTCATTTTGGTAGGACTCACACCCTTCAATTTTGCTCTAGAATTGAGTTCAACGACTTTGACTATACTGGACCTACTCTATACGTTTTCCTCCAAAATTGTGTTCAATAAGTATTGATAGCTTACGATATGCCCATGGTACGTAAAATTGCCTTATCCACTTTAATAAATGCGATTTTGATATTGTATGTTGATAATTATTTTTATTTGAACCATTTAATTAGGGTTCTTAAAGAGATTTGAAGTACACAAAACGCAAAGAATTTTTTTATTAATTTATTTGAAAGCTGTGCAGAGTATTTATATAAGTAGTTCAACTAAAATAAGCTAAAAACTAGGAAAACAGATAACTACAATTATTATCTATAACAAATATACAACAGCAAAGAAGGCTTGGATAAATATTGTTATTATTGAGTCTTATCCTTATCCTTATCCTTAACACAACCCTGCAAGAATGGGGTCCGATTTCAGGCATCAAGCTTGAAATGCAAGAACAACAATCTTTGCTTGGAAAGTAGCTTAGTGAGTGCATCAACTAGTTGATCTTTAGTGGAGATTTGAGAAACTTGAAGTAGATCTTACTTCACCATATCAAAAATAAATGAACATAAATTGAAATGTGTTTCATTCTGCTATATAAAATTGGATTAAGACTTAGAGAGGTAGCTCCAATATTGTCACAGTAGAAAACTGGCAGTTAGGGGGGAGGAAAACCAAGTTCATTGACTAGGGATTGAATCTAAACAGCTTCAACTGAGGCTACAGCAAGAGTATGATATTTGGCTTCTATGGAGGACCTAACGACAACATGTTGTTTTGAGGAGCCCTAAGAGATGAGATTCCTACCATAATAAACCAAATTGGCTTAGATGCTTTTGTAATCATCCTTGCTACCAGGCCAATTAGCATCAACAAAGGCAGTAATAGTAGGATTGGGAGTGTTGCGAATGAGAAGGCCATGAAACATTGTACCTTTAAGATAATGGAGAAGACGTTTGACAACAATCCAATAAATCTCAGAAGGTTGATGCGTAAATTGAGCCAATTCATTGACTATAAAGGAAATGATAGGCCGAGCCATGGAGAGTTATTGCAAAGCACCAACAACACTTTGATATTGCTTAGAATAAGTGAGAGTGGAACCATCATAAAGTTGCAAGGAAGATGATGTGGTAATAGGAGTGATGATCTCTTTCGCATCCTGCATGTGACTATGCTAAAGAAGATCGTGAACATACCTATGTTTGTTTAAAAACAAACCTTGGGTTGTTGGAATGACTTCTACACCCAAGAAATAATGAAGAGAACCAAGGTCTTTCAAAGAGAAATGAGAAGATAACTTAGTGATGCATTGCTGTAACAGATAAGTATTGTCACAAGTGATAACAACATCATCTACATAAATTAAAACATATTCCTAACCATGTTGATTGTTCAAAATGAATAAAGAGTGATTAGACTTAGAATAAGTGAAACCAAGAGTCTAAAGAGAGTAATACAACTCGCTATACCAAGCCCGAGGTGCTTGTTTTAAGTTGTAGAGTGACTTCCTTAGCTTGCAAACATGTGTAGGAAAATTAGAATCAACAAATCCAGGTGGTTGATGCATGTAAATATCTTTGGAGATAGACCCATGAAGGAATGCATTATTAATGTTAGATTGAAGAAGAAGCTAGTTGTGAGAGACTGCCAAGGAAAGAACCAACCTGATTGTTGCTGGTTTAATTACTAGATTAAAAGTTTGAGAATAATAGAGGCTAGGATGTTGATGAAAACCTTTTGCAACCAATCAGGATTACACTTGCAAAAAACCCATTTACAGCCAATAACATTTTGGGTTAGAGTTTATGGAACAAGTTGCCAAGTGCCTTATTGTTGAAGAGCAAAGAATTCAATAGACATTGTAGCATGCCAATTGGATTGCAACATAACAATTGGAGTCGGCAAGAGCAGTAGAGACACAAGTTGGTTCAATGGTGGTTGGTATGGGATGTTTGGTGGCATGAAAGGCACATTTAGGTTTGTATATATTGTTCATTGATCTGGTTTTCATGGAATGAGTGAGAGAGGTGCTAGGAGGTTGAGTTAAAGGAGCCAAAGCTAAAGGAGGGTTTACTGTGTGAGTGGTTTATAAGGAGCTAAGAGATGAAGAAGAATGAGATGGAGTTGAAGGGATGCTGTTCGGAGATGTTGGTGATAAAGCAGTTGGTGAAGCAGAATGAGTAGGAGTAGAGAAGGAGAGAATAGGCAAGGAAGTAATATAGGGAGTAGGAGAAATGATAGAATTTGCAACAGAAGAGGAACAAAGAGAGAGAGTGGAAAAGGAAAAGGAGGAGATGGAGAAAGTAAAGTTGGATTCGTCCAATACACATCGCGAGAGATGAAAATTTATGAGCATTGAGATCAAAATACTTATAAGCATGATGAGGAATAGAGAAACCAAGAAAGAAGCAAGGGTTGGAACGGGATTGCAATTTATGAAATGTATATGGATGAAGTCAAGGAAAACAAAGACAATCGATGATTTTAAGATGAGAATAATTAGGCTATAAAATAATAGTTGATAAAGTGCTTGATAAAAAAGTGTTGGAGTGGAAAGTCAATTAATGAGATAAGTGGCATGAGGAAAGGCATAAAACCAAAAGGAATCAGGAAGTGATGCATGTTGAAACATGGTGAGTCCCATTTCAATGATATGTCTATGTCATCGTTTAGCTAAGCCAATGTGTTGTGGTGTATAAGGAGGAGCGATAGAGTGAGAAATTTCTTTTGTTGCAAAGTGACTTTTCAATTTTGAAAATTCGGTGCCTCCATCGGTATAATTTTCTTTAATGTTTGTTCCAAAGGTGTTTTCAAACTTCATTTCGAATTGAATAAAGATATTAACAACTTAAGTTTTGGATTTCATTGGAAAAGTCCAAATGTACTTGGTTAATGATCAAGAATTAAAAGATAATAGCGATAACCATCCATGGAAAGAGCTGGGGATGTATTAATTTCCAAAATAAGCCGTGGAGAAGTATATTATTGTTAGCTAAAATAACATATGCTAACAATATTGTTTGTTTTCTGGGTAAAGCCTATCTTCACGATCCTTTACAACCAACAAAGTCCAATGACTTATGATACTTGGAAAATTTTTTAAGACAGGCAAAAATTCAAAGTCAACTTGTTATGTTTGGGATAGATCCATTTCGTAGTGAAAATTGACCGAATTCAAATTATTTAATTTTTATTTTTGATGACTCTTGACTCCTCGGGATGTCCCCTTTACAATGGTGTCCTTAGATTTGTTGATAGAAGCGTAAACGGACATATGAACTTTACGTTTTCTTTTTCTTTATTTTTTTCCCTTTTTTATTTCATGTTCAATCTCTGATTGATGGTTGTTAATGCAAAACATTAGCTTTAATTGACTGCAACCATTGACTAGCTTGATTTTGGATCACTACTAACACAAAATTTTTTTATTGAAATTGGAAAAGCAAAAGTATGATTACATATAACTTAGCTATAGATTGAATAGCTACGGTATTTGTTAAGAGAGGGAGAAGCCTTCAAATGGAAAAAATTGTTCAAATAAACTTTGTGAAGGAATAAACAAATGGGTTTGACATCATCTATAACAAAAAATCTTAAAGCATTAAGTTAATAGGTTTTTCTTTTTATAAACCCTTCACATAAGTTCTATATTTTTCATGTGAGATTTTTCCAAACCTCATATTTACACTTTAATAGTATTATCTGTACAATCTATTTGTACTCACTTTAAACTGAGCCAAATTATAAAAGAATTGCATGAAGTGATCCAATCATGTTCTCAATTCGGTATGGTTCAATTAGATGAATTACCCTATTGCAAAATGCACTTGTGCAGATAATATTTCTTTTTGTCTATTTACGTAGTCCTTTTAATGAACGTTGAGACCCACTTTGCATTTGAATAATTTTCATTAAAACTTTTTCTTTTTCTTTTTTTTCTGTCAAAACATATTAACAAGCTTTATTAGAATATTGCTTTGCTCTGAAGTAAATCACCTCTCACTCTTGTAAGCGAAAAAGTCAACCAGTGCCAAGCTAAGAGAACGGCCTTTGATTTTGGCAAAATTACAACAAAGAAATGTTCAAATTTTCGATTTCTCTTTAGAATGTTCTTTTTTGGTTTGTTTTTTTTCACTTATTTTCCCATTTCTTTGATTTTCGTGGACTTTATGAAAACTTCCCCGAGCAAAGATACGATGTTTATAGAAACGAATAAATAAAACAGTCAATTGGTACCAATTATCTTGCTTGACGATGTTACAAAATAGATGAATAATATCTCGAACAGAACTTTTAATAATGGTATATATGGAAAGTAGTTAATACACTTAGCTCCATAATTATTTATAAACCATTTTCATTTCATAGGATTCGTACACACTATTTATTTTGTATACAATTTAACACAGTACAACAAATTTTGTATTTGAAGAAACATAACATTGAAAAGGCAAACAAACCCAAGAAATGCATGAAAAGAAGACATGAATTATTTAATCACACGAGAAATTTCAAATTACAAGGCTTCTTAAGCGCAAACATCAGGATGGGCAACAAGGTAATCCTCTACAGCCTTGAACAATCCGACAGCCTTGTCTTTGCCCTTCTTTACATCCTCTTCCTTTAGCTCAACTCCTGGCTTAGTATGGTATTCACTAGTCATCTTGCAAACACTACCATCAGCTGTGGCTTCAAATTTTATCTCAGATACAACAGATACAATCTTATCGAAGATGACATCACCCTCAATTAAAGTGTATTTGCAATAGAACTTCTCTGCATCTATCGCATCCATCTTGTTTTCAAGTATTTCAAATGTCCACCTATTAACAAAATAAATTGTAACAAAACACATAACAGACAACTGGGGTGATAATTATTGCATGAAAGCGACATATATTTTTCTCTCTAATAATTCTCAGATAAATAAATTCACATTTGACATAATAAAATGGAATTTCATAGTAATTTTTTGTTACTAAATTTTTATCACATGGCATCAAATGGAATAAGTCATCTAATATATAGTTTTATTTTAATGGTACCAACCTTCGGCAAAGTTAGTTTGTTTAATGCTTCCAGCACCTCCATCTCCTTCAATATACTCAATGCTCTTGATTCCTCCGGGAACAATCTTTGGAATGTGAATGTGGGACTCCAGGACTAAGGCCTTGAACATCCTCTTTGGGGAAACTTTGCAGGAAAACTCTTCGGTGTATGTGTAACCCATCTTCTCCTAGAGATCATGAAAAGGAAAGCTTGAAAAATTTGTTGATAAGATAAGACGACGGTGCTACTAATGCAGAAGGTAGAATGTGTGTTGTGCTGAGAAACCATATCATAATGATCATATATAGATGAAGGAGTACTAGGCTTCCTTGCTCATTAAACTATATTTTTCTACATTCAAGCACTCCAAGATGGACCTCTACGGTTGGAAGGCAAGTTTTTCAATTATTTCTGGGCCCCTCTAATTCAATTGACATGAGAAAATGTGTAAAATTGGCAACTGTTTCGAGAATTTAGCCTTTCTAAGGTATATTAAAATAGCCTTCCTTTCCCTTTATTTTATTTTTTTTTTTTAAGTTTTGCTTCTTTCGTCCTCCTTGTTAACAACTTCTGATTCTTTCAATGCTCGTTGATTTTAAGATAAACTAATAGGCGGTTTAAATGGGATAAAATGAGATAGAATCAAACATTAAATTTATTTTAAGGATAATCCTTTATATCACCTAGTATAGTGGGAGCTTCTATTACCTCGTTGACGGCAGCATTCCGTTATTAATCTAACCGTTAAAATAAATTTAGTAAATAAAATATCAACTTCTTCAGTGAGTCGATTATAGTTTGGTATGGTGTGAGCGATTGGATGAAGATGGGATGGGACTCATCAAAATTAATGGTGAGATCATAGAATTTTCCTTAGTAAATCATAATTGAATACTACAAACTTAAAGTACATTTGTTGTGAATATATGGCATTTAACACCCAATTAAATTTCTTCTACTTTGGATATGGATTACTATCTATTGACTTTTGCATTCCATATGACTTGTGATACTAAAAGAATATATATATATAATATATATATTTCGTATCTAGATGGTCAATGGCAACCAATTAGGCTTAAATTTAAGTTTATTTTTTTTTATAAGGAAATCTTCCATGGCATCCTATTGAACCATGCCATATATATATATATATATATATATATATATATTGGTGAGTACATAGTCGTCTTATTGGAACACCATGTGAAAGCATAGCTGTATGTCATGTGTATAATTTTGATAGCGGAATATTAAATGATCCCCCATCTTAAAGCATCTATCGTGGAATTCCACAACATCTAGACGGTCATAGTTCACATGTGGCTTAATTTCAAACTAATATGAGTTCCTTACCCGCTTAACTATGCATATTGGATGACCAATTAATGAAATATGGATGATCGACCAAAATTTTTAAAATAACAGTTAAGCATTATTATTTCGAGGAATAAGAAAAATAAATTAACGTCAAACTCAAGGAATATGTGGTAAAGCTACGAAGTTTTAGACTAAAGAGTATAACTTTGGTTACAAGAAACAAAGTACGAAAAAATTTAGAACGGTAAGTTATCTCAAGTATATATTGCAAACTCATTTTTCAAAATGGATGCCGCATTCTGGGGAGAAAGCAAGGTTACATTATAAAAATACTATTTAGTATTTTGAAGCAACTGAATATAATTACAAAAAATCTCTCTTGAATTTTCCTCGCCAAAACATTCTAGTTTAAACAAAAAGTAAGAAGGTAATTTAGTTACCCCAAAACGAAGAGAAAGGGGAGGGGGGGAAGGTTTTGAGGTAAGCTATTGAAATAAGAAACAGTTTCTTGTTCAATTTTCTCTCTTTCTTGAAAGTACTTTTTTTGGATAATTGTCATAGTATCTCAACTTTATTTATATTTGTAATTAATTATTTGAAGTTTATTAATGTCCATTTGATATATATAATTTGTCCATTTTTATAATTAACTATCTTAACTTAGATACTTGGAGTTTATCCATTATTGCCATACCATTTGAAAGAATTTCGCATTCTATTCAACAAAGAAGAAAAGCTTTGAAGAAGAAAAGCTTTGAAAAAGAAAGAAAAGATCGAACATGTGAATGAAGTGAAAATTGAAAAGGACTCTGTAATTCCAAGTTTGTTAATACGTTTGTTATCATCACATTAACTTGTGAAGGTATATTTATACAACAAGAAGCCACATGCCACTTATAAACTAAACTACTAGCTACTAACCACTTCGATGTCTCTAATGGTGTTTAGAAATATCAATCACATTTGATTACACTATGTAAGCCATTCCAGTGTCTCTGGCTGTGCCTAGATACATCAATCATATTTGATTACACCATGTAAGCCATTTTGGTGTCTCTAGTGTGTCTAGAAATATCAATCACAGTTGACTAAACCATGTATGCCACTTTGGTGTCTTTAGTGTGTCTAGAAATATCAATCACAGTAGACTAAACCATGTAAGTCACTCTATTGTGTCTGGTGGTGTTTAGAAATATCAATCATAGTTGATCACACCATGTAAACACACATCCCTCCCCCCACCCCCATTGACTTAGTTAAGATATCAAAAGTTGAAGATGAGAGAGGACATAAACAATTTGCATGAAACTAGAAGCTATGTAATTATGGATGAAATGAACATCAATCTCTATATGCTTAGACTATCCATGAAAGCATGGATGATCAATTAATAACTGTGTTGATTAATAATGAGAGAAGTTTAGGAATAGGCACATGAAGATCCTACAATGTGTATGAAACCTAAAGAAGCTCTTTAGCCGCAACTAACATTCTCTGATATTAAACTTTAGCTGACGAAGAAGCAACAATGTGTTGCTTCTTTGTTTTCCAAGAAACCAAGGTCAAGCTAAGAAAAATACAATTTCCATTAATTGATTTTTGATCAGTCCGACAAGCGCCCCAATCTGAGTTCGAATGGCCAAGTAAGGTGAGAGAGTTATTAGTTGGATAAAACAAACCAAGATTGATAATCCCTTTAACGTATGTCAAAACATGTAAGGCTACATCAAGATGTTATGTACATGGCCGAAAAACAAACTGACTTAATCTATGGACCACAAAGGCAATAGATGGACTTGTCAAAGTGAGATACAATAGATGACCAACAAGACATCTATAGCAACTAAGATCTACCAGAGGAGTTTTGGAATCAATAGTGAGCTTCAAACCTGAAGGAAACGGTAGCATTGTTGGATTAGTACTTGATAGATTAGCATCATAAAGGATATCTATGATAAACTTTCGCTACTAATCTATCTTTGTACCTTTTAACAATCCCATCAACCCTATATTTGATCTTATAGACCCATTTAGAGCCTATAGCTTTTTACATTGTGGTAAAGTGGTTAACTCCCATGTATTATTTTTCTCCAAATCATCATTCTCATTATTCATAGCCTCAATCCATTTTTCATCTTGAATAGCCTGTGAATAGCAATAAGCTTCTTTAATATTTAAGACACTAGCAAAGGACATGACAAAGTCATGAGAAAATGAGGATAAAGAATAAAAGCAAGAAGTAATAGAAGAAGCATTATTAAGTGCTAACACTTGATGAACAGAATGTATGTAATCATTGAACCAACACAGTGGCCTTGTGAATCTATTAGATCTTCGAAGATCAATACCTAAAGCAAATGATATGATAAGAGGCAATGTGTTTAAAGTACTGAAGCAGAGGAAGAACTAGAAGGACCATGAGAATAAGAAGATGAATCAAGTGAAACGTAAGGAAGATTAGGACAAGAAAAAGAAACAGAGGAGTCAAGTGTATCATTATTTTTCTTGTAAGGAAACACGTCCTCAAAGAAATGAACATCTCGACTATGTAATATCTTACTCTCCATCACATCATAAACTCAATATCCTTTTTCATTAGATGCATAACCTACGAATATACACTTCACTCCCTTTACATCAATTTTATCTTTGCCAAGACCAATAATGGGTGCATAGAAAAGTTAACCCATAATATGAAGTTGATCATAAGTAGGTACCTTATCAAAAAGCATTTTGAAGCAGCGGAGTTATGATAAGATTTATCGCAAGACGTTGATTCGCATACGAATACCCAGCTTGTGATCTTCGAATATCTATTGATTTTAAGAATACCTAGATATTTGGCATCAAAAGTCAAAATCTACACAATGATAACGAGTTTTTGAAAAGATTTAATGTGGGGGATTTGATAAAGTTAGATTATACTCATGTTTCATGAAACAAACCATGCTTAATTGCTATTGATTTTATAGAAATCATGATGAATTGGTACTTAATTAGGCTTCATGTGATATTTTAGGTCTTAAAAGAAAATACAAGCAATTGGAGAAGTTATATGCAAGTTTGGAAACAAGGAAAAATTAAAGGCCAGACAAAACAAGATCAACACAGTCGGCCTACGCCTTTAATTCATCCAATACCAACAAAATATGAAGGAACATAGCTGGCTTTGAATCATGACAGCATGAGCCTCCATCATGGAAACTCCATGATGTCTTTTGGAAAGTGAATGCTGCTAGCCTTCGTTACAAAATTCATTAGCCTTCAGTAAAATGTTTGTACACCAACGAATTCTGATTCTACGCTGCTAACGTAGACGTCGTAGACACATACATTAACACTGTAAAAATTAAAGCTGTCTATCAACTTGTCACGGAAAATTTCTATCAAACATTGTATGCCAGCTATTCAAGGAGAAGGGCCATCGGTGTTCATCCAGCCTTAACTATGAACAAAAGCAAAAATGCTAACGCTTGCATCAATGTCGCTTGCTTTGCTAAGAAAACTTTACAACGTTCAATTTCTGCAACACACATTGGCTACTAAAAGTTCAATGCTGCCGGTGTTAGGACAACGTAGCCCATGCACAATACTAAAAACATTAAGTAGCTTCAACTTCACTTAATGCTGCTAGTGTTTTTGTATTGAAATTCCAACGTTGGCATAATATGCCGTCAGCATACAAAGCAAAATTGTCGGTGTATGTTGTGATGAACCGAATTCCTGTTTTCTTCTACAAATGCTTGATGTTGTTGTGACAGAATTCATTCTTCTTCATTTCATTCATCTAATAACCATCTTGTAATAGAAAAATTCTAAAACCCTAGAGAGAAATCTTGTGGAATTAAGTGGCTAAATTCTTATTTTCTAGCTAAGGGATTGTTGCATGTTTGTTTCTACAAGGATTGTGAGATCTAACTGATTTTTTTTGTTTATTTTTATTTTGGATATTTATATCTTCTTCTTGTTTTTCCATTGTTATCTTTGTTTGATTGATGCAAATTAGGGCCCATTTGTTCAGTTAACAAGGTAATATATTGCCAATTAGAATATCAAATCCATAGTTGTTTGATTGTTCTAATATTTGTGGTACAATAACATGATTGATTATGAAATAGATTATTGATTTGTGTTATGAAGATATAAATATGGTCTAAATAGATCATACTTTTGATTTGTTGGCCTGAATTGGTGATCTCTCATGTTATTTGCTATTGATAGATTAAACCATAAGAGCTTGTTTAAGGTTGTTTAATCGATAAGAGAAATGATCAAAGAGCCCATTTTCATTATTAAAAAGTAAGGAGAGATAGGTTGTTAGAGCTTGTTAACAGCCAGGACCAATTTATCTAAGATAAAGAATGGAAATATTTGTATCAATGGTCAATCCTGCGAATTGAACTATGATAATGCCTTTGGTTAGGAATATTATGATATTAAAGCACTCTTTCAACCTCCCCCCCACCCCCACCCCCACCCACCACTCCCCCCCCACCCCCCCCCCCCTCTCTTCTTCATCTAATTTTCAAATAGAAATAAATTTTACCAATCTCTGCTGATACGACCCTGATCACTGCTATATACAAATTTTTTATAGTAAGATTATATATTTTGATGGTTTCGACACCCACCAAATTTTTTATGCTGTTGTCGAGGATTGGTGTCAAAATAAATTTATTTCTATTCTTTTATGACTCATTCTTCTCATACAGGTTAACTTAAATTCGATCCCAAAATTGAGAAGACAACTAGGAAATTGTGAAAAGAAGCCAAGTTTCATGCAAAATGCAGTAGGAAGATTTTTAGGACTACCATAGTGGAAATATGTTCCCTATTCAAATACTTACAACCCTGGATGGAGGAATCATCATAACATCATCTATGGAGATAGAGCACAACACTTTCCATAGTATCAGGATAGACCACCAAATCTAGCACCACAAGCTTATTCAAGTTCAGGTATGTCTCCTAAAGAAATTGTTAAATCACTTACTATTAACATAAAACACTTTCAGGATGAGACAAGCAGAGCATTCAAAATTAGCTAAAATAAGACTTAAAATATTCTATAAAATATAATGACAATCATAAAGTGAATAAAATTTATAGATTAATTAAATTAAGTTAACTATCATATAGTGCTCAGAATAAACTCTGCAACGCCTATTTCTATATGAAGTCCAAGTTAAAATGAGTATAATAGGCTTAGTTAAAGACTGCGTGATAAAAACTAACATCTAAAAACTATAGAAAGACTTCTCTTACATAAAATGTATTAATACAAATTCTACAACTCTACAAAATGAACATAGCTTCTATAAAGTTTAAAACTCCTAAATATATCAAGATTAATAAAATTTGAATTAGAACTTATTATAAAACTATAAATATAGTAATAAGTAATTGTTATTTTATTTCATAGGAGATATTGAGTCCACATTCTTAAACTTCGAGTATTCTTAAACTTCGAGTATACTTTCCAAAGACGCATCAAGTAAATAAGAATGCTCAGGTGAGAGATTATGATGATCTGCTATTTGCTTGTGTAAGCCCCTAATTATTAGGGTAATATCAAGTTCAAACCCTTAATTGGAAAGTCAACTAGAAAACCTAAGTCAACAAATCCGTAGGAAACCCCAGTAGTTTAGATCCGGCAATCCCATGTTCCTAAACCAAGAAGTCGAAACACGAGTGAAGAATGTTGTTTGGTTCATAATAATATTAGGGTGCTTAAAAAGATCAGATTAGTGAATTTTCAGCCTATTTCGAACCCGATCAGATACAGACCTTAAAAAGCGTATCTTGGGCCTCGAAATATTAAATATATTATATTAGTACCGTTAGACTCGTAATTTCATAAGAATTTCAAATATATCAGTTATATAATTCTTCGAATTATAAAAGTTACAGTTATAACCTTTTATCGTTTTTCATTACTGCCGATATTTTAATTGTTTAATCTACTTTTTGATCTCTTTCACACTTACATAAATACAACCACTCATACTCTACTTTTTACATCCTTACAACCTATTCTTACAATATTTCATCATATTCCTTACAATTTACTTTTCCAATATAACTTTTACTACTTAAATTACTTATTTAATTTTGAATCTTACATAACACAACATAAACAACTCTCCTTCTCTCCTCTTGTAGAACCAACGCCCCCTCCCTCTTTCCTCTCACAATTTGTTTTATTTTATTTATTTTATTACACAAACCTTAATCCATTTTTCTATATAAACCCCTTTATGCCAACTTTATTTCATTTTCTTCTTTCTTCATTTTCTCTTTAGAATTTTTTTTTTTGCAAAACTCTCCTCCCTTAATACACACACACACTTTTGTTTTTCTTTCAAGTTTCTTACTCCACACATCCAATAGGTAATAGATCTACATTTTACAACCTTAAAAACATGTAATGGTAAGATCATTCATGTGTGATTTCACTCAAAAATCCCCATGTGCTTTAAGCTAAGGATGTGGAAACACTTGAACATGAGATCCTTGCATCACAATATTATAGATCTTGTTATTTGAATTATTTTGCTATTACCTTATTTTATTATCAAGTTATGTTGTTATTATTAATGATTTATGCATATATTTATCATCTAATCATATTCACATAACCATTATAATGTTCATGCATTTATGACTAATATAGTAAACTAGACCTAGTTGTTTTGAGTTCATAAATACATCAGGCTTTTTTTTTTTTTTATGTTCATAAATAACTTGTAATAGCATGATGATAGTAGGGAAATATTAGGAAGCTCAAGATCTACTTTAGTTTCAACAAAAATAATTTTTAAAAATTCGGATAAAAAAGGAACCCTATTTAGAAAAGCTATTTTTCAATTTCAAAATGTGTATTTAACATTAAAAATGAAGGACTTAGGGAATAGATATCATAAATGAGTGATCTTTATGAGAAAAGCTTAGATCTACTAAGGATTATTTCCAAAATAAGAAAAAGTTTACAAAAGTTATGTTTCAATCCCAATAACAAGTTTTAAATTCGTAATAAGGGAAGCTTAAAGTAAAACCCATTTTTTAAACCCCAAAACAGGATTTTTATTAAAGAAATGAAGCTTTAAGGAGTAGGTTTGATCGGGATTGGTTTTTGAAAGAATAAATGAGTTTTACAAAGGAAACAATCTTAAATGAAACTTTCAAAATTCAGATTTGAAAATGGCCACTATTTAAATACCTATTTCCAAATGCCAAAAATGATGATTTTTGTGAAAAAATGGAAGTTCTACGGAATGCATGTAATAAAGACTTAGTTTTGACAATGATAAGTGAAATTTATTAAAGTATATTCCTAAAACAAGGAAAGTTTTCCAAAGATAGATTAAACGATGTTTTCATCCCTTAAAAATCTTGTAAAATTCGTATCTAGGTAAACCCTCTATGTAAATACCTATTTTCCAACTCCAAAACAAAGAATTTCATTGAATAAAGAAGGTGACAGACATATAGGTCATTAGGGAAAGTTTTGGTGAGAACAAGTATGATTTTGCAAGAAATAAAACTAGTTTTCTTAAGTTTTGAAATTTCAAAAGTTTTGCAAAGCAAAAGCTTTTCAAAAAGAATTCATGGTACTATATTATTAAGAATATACATATAGATAGTTCATCTCAAAACCTTCATGACAATAGTTTGTTGATTTTGCATGTACACATAATGCACTTGATAGAAACAAAGTTAGGAAAACAGTGTCTTATACATCCTATCAAACATTATCTAAGTACTTGAGGAAATAGCTTTACCAACACCCATAAAACATGCATGATATTGAGTTATATATGTATATAATAGAGTCTTACAAGATATAATGATAGCTAAGTATCTATCAAAGCTTTAGTATGATGCTTGGTTTGAAATTAGGAGTTGAATTATGGAATGGGAAATTCGTATAATATTTTGTACCCTATTTTTCATGGACCAAATGACCTTGTTTGTTGGAAATAACCTTAGAAATAGATAGCTCTTGTCGAATAGGTAGAAATCGGTATATAATATGCAAAATTTCAAGTTAAAATGACCAAGTTAGAGCCATTTTAAGTTGGGATTTCCTCTTAGATGAATTTTGACGAACTTGTTAGAATAGAATTTATAAGTTTATTTAAACTTCATAGAAACACTCATTAGGGTTATTTCTTTTGATTAGGAGACTTGAGAGACGGACTAGACCTTTCCAAGACTATTACAATTAAGTAGATTTTGGTGCCATGGCAAAATGAGTTCACAATCTTTAAATTATATGCTTGTGTATGTACTTGTAACATTAGTTGCATTAGAATTAGGACAAGATAAAAATTTGATTGTGTGTATGTGAGTTCTACTTAGGTGAATTGATGATAAGAATATCGAAATGAGCTTGTTGTAAATACTTGTATGATTTAGTATAGAAATGAAGTGTTTGTCATATCTATGATCGCCCATAAATTGTTAAATTAATATGCCATGATCTTATAATCAAATTGCCCATACATACCATATGTGAGTCTCATTGCATTGGTTATTATACATTTGTGGGAAGAAGGCATAATAGCTGGGCAACGAGGGGCCTGTAAATCGAATGTTGGTGTAAGGGCCGAAATTGAAAATGTGTGCGGGTGGGCACTTGTATCAACCACAAAATAAATGAGAAAAATTGAAATATTTGGTCGTATGAGCCTGAAACACCTAACCTTGAATGGAGGGTGTAAATCCATTCAAAATAAGACTTTTGGATGGTCTTATGTATTGTATGCTCATGTGCTTATGTATTTCATATGGTTGTTAATATAACTTGTCTGTTTATATTGCTTGTTGAGTATTTAATTTTGGAAGTGAAACTCACTAAGCGCGTAAGCTCATACCCCTATAGTTTCCTATTGCAATATGAATATTTATGCTATCTCTGAGAAGCCACTTTCCTTAGTTACAGCTTTTGGAAATTTAAGGAGCTTTTTGAAGATGTTGAGACCTAGATGTAGGCATAGACTTCTAGTTGAATCTCCTTAATCGATATAGATAATGGTTGTTGTAAGAGACTTTTGAGAACTTAAGAACTCTTAATATTTTGATAGGGTTTGCCCCCTTAGATCATGTAATAGATTAATCTGGCTATAACTTTAAGATTTACATTCTTATTGCTATGTATGTCTCCTTAAGCTATTCCGATTCAAAGTATGGTTCCCTATTTGTTAAACATGAGCCTTACACCTGGTGTTTAGAATACCCTTTAGGGTGTAACAGCTTGTGTTTGCTACTGCTTGTTGTTATGTTGGTTGTATTAATTGTCTATTGAATGACTAATTGTTGCGAATGCCATCATCCGCATGATCACCAAAATAAATGGATAATTATAATCACTCAACTAAACTAACCGGATATACTTGTCGCATGTGATTGAAACCCCCTATAGGAAATATTCCGAAAATTACAATTGAAAGTATTTTTGAAATATATTTTCAAAGAACATGAATTGAAGAATCTTAAGTTGCTCTTTGTTCATTCTTTTTAAACGAATCATCCAAATGAGTTTATGAAATAAACTTGGGATATTGCCAAGAATTGTTTTGGTGGTAGATGTTACTTGAGTTAAGGTCTACCTACCGAATTTACCTTTATTAGGTAATGGTCAGTATTGGTGACAGATGTTGCCTGAATTAGGGTCTAAATGTCAGATTCATCTTTATTAGATGATGGTCAATATTGGCAATAGATGTTGCCTAAGTTAGGGTCTACCTACCTAATTTTCCATTAATTGAAGATGTTCAGTTTGATTCACCATTATTTGGTGATGGTCAGATTAAAATATTAACCAGCATAAAATGCGTACACGTTAGGGAATATTTTCTTTTTACCAATGACAGGTAAATATTGGGTGAGTCTAGGCAAATGCTACAACCAGGCAGCCTCGTTCAGGTAAGATGAGGTGGGTTATGTGGGTAAGTATGGGAGACAACTGATGTGTAGACAACGTAAATCTACATCGTCAATGGCTCCGGACTCCCATAGATGTGTTGCTTGCATTCATCACATGTGCATTCATATTGCATGTAGATAGATCTGCATGAATGTCTAATTAATGCTTAATAACTTGCGTGATCAATAGTAGTGAGGAATGAAGTCACTAAGCTGTGGTTTCACTCACCTCCCAACAATTTTTGTGCAGATATAATTCTAGCTAAGATTAGGCTAGGAATATGTGAAGAGAGCTCCTCCAGTAAACTCATTTGAACTTAGAAAGATAGGTAACGGTGAACTTAGAATACACTTTAGATAAACCATACAAACAATTGAGACTTTATATGTTGTAGGAATGAAACCCAATTTTATTATTTGATAGGGGATATTGATTCTCTACAATCTTAGTGAATTATGGAAAATTGGATTCCATAATTCAATTTAAATAATAGCATTTTATGAATATATGTAATTATTATATAAAGAATTAATAAATAATTAGAATCTTATAATCTTTGACTTACAAGACAGTTCTCATATTACGGGTGCACACGTGATATGATAACTTTAGGATAATCCTACTAGACCCCCTTTTGAGGTGTGATAAATCCTAAAACTATTTTCATTATAATTATATTTATGTTAACACAGTGAGATAATAAATAATTTTAGTTTTGCAAACTCTGACTTGCAGGGCGATTCTTATATTATGGGTCACATATGATATGATGACTTTAAGGCAATTCTACTAGGCTCCCTTTTAGGGTCATGATAAAAGTAGTCAAAATCAGCCATGAAAGAGGTTGACCAAGCTTGTTCCATGCGCAATTGTGGGGGTCTCCTTGAGGAAGACGACAATGACGTCAACATGATGTCATTGTCTAATAACAAAGTGCTATGTGGCTCGATCTGATGAAGGTAAAAATAAAAGGCATCTTTATTCCTTTGTCAAAAATCGATCCCATGACCTCGCATATGCATAATAATGACTTATCCATACAGCCTGTTAATATGTGCCTCAATTTAGATTGCACACAAATAATACTTAAGGCTTTCAAACTGGACCTAATTACATAAACCAACCTATTGTGGGCTATTTAATTTGGTCAAAAAATATTTATAATGAAAATTAATACTATATCAAGCCCATATTTATTAATTTTTTTTTCTGTTTTTATTTTTTATTTATATATTTTTAATAATACTGAAATATCTAAAATTTTTAATGCATAATTAATTTGCATATCTATATGTTATGTTTACTTAAAATATAGAAATTATGGTAAATAATTAGTTAATGAAATATGATGAGTTAGTATGAATCAGTGTTACTAGTGTATTTTATGATTAGTGAATAAAATGTGTTATATATATTTGATTTGTCTAAATTATATTTATCATATACAGTTATAGTTGATAAGTTAGGGGTGTTTAAAATAATTACAATGTGTTAGTGTGATTGATATTAGTGTTCATTGTTGTTTTAATGCATGTAAAATTCAAGTTTTATAAAACAAACTCAAGCCAAATCCAATGCAAACAAAACAAAAATTTTTAGCTTAAAAATAAGCCTAAACTAAGTAAAAAAAAAAAAAAATCAAGCCCAAAGCCCACTTCTTTTCTTCTTCAAATCTGCCCCTAAAGTAAACATAATAATAATATCAACTTCTTTTTGTCACAAATTACAAACTAAAACACACCCAAAATTCATGAGATTTTTCAAGCTAAATTTTCTAACCTTTTTTTTTTTATCAAAGCTCCTTGCTCAGTTCACAAAGAATTCCCTCAATTCATTAACTTCAAGTTAAGGTAAGTTAATATGTCATTTTTTGATGATTATTATCTTTTATTGTATAAATTTTCTATCAAAATAAACCTCATAGTAGATTACAAGTAGTCTTAGTATGATGAGTTGTTTAAGAAAGCTTTTGAATGCTTGAAGTTGTAGTAAATAGATTGTGGTAAATTGAAAGTTGTTTTAAGTTGAAGTGTTAGGGTTAAATAAATTGTGTTATGTGTAGGAATTGTTTTGAGTATGCTTGAGTTGGTGATGAAGGAGTTGATTGGTGTTGAGTCATCTTTAAGAGTTGCTTGATGTTAAGAAGTGGAGTTTATGCTTGTTTTGTGTAGTTAAATGTACGTGGTAAGTTGTATGATACTTTTATAGTGTTAAGATTGATGTAGAATGTGTAAAAAGATGACAAAAATGTTTGGAAAACAAGGGATTTCGAAATCCCTTGTAAGCTGAGTTGCACAGGCATACACGAGCCTTACAAGCCTCTAGAGGTGATGTTTTCCATTTGTACAGATGTACAAAGGCCCTTACAAGCCTCTGGTAGTGATTTTTTTTTTTTCATTTTGTATAGGGTATAAAGGACCTTACAAGCGTTTGGTCAATTTTTTTTTTTTTTAACATGATATGGCATGTACTAGCCCTTAAAAGTGTATACCAGCTTTTACTGGCCTCTAGTGAAAAAAAAAATATTCTTTCCCTTTCCTCTAGTATGGGCGTGCTTGTGCCCTTGCAAGTTTGTACCACCCCCCGTACGATTGTACACCATGCTTTGCCCCCGTTTTATTAATATATATTTCTTTATTAAATTTGTTTGTTGAAATTTTATTTATTTATATGTTTCCTATTTATTATTTATTTTTATGATTAATTAGGAAGACTTTATGAACCAATTGTGGGTATAAGAAAAACTTATGTTAATATATGAGTTTTATTGAAATTAATGAATGCAAAGCATTTAGTGATTAATTGTGAATATTATTCAAGTGAAAATTTGTGATTTTGATGTAAAATGAATTTCTTGCTACAGCATCAAATCCTCAATTGACTACGTCTACTGGTTCTTTTCATGACAAGTTAGGTACACAGTAACTTTGTTGTTGTTGTTTACCTAGGCTAGACATATCCTAACTTAATTTTAATTAAAGATGGATTAAAATTGTTTGTATTGGTTGTGTTTTTACCGTTGAATTTGGCTCGGGGAGCGACAACCCTATTAATGAGATTAACATGATAGTTTAGGCACCTAGACCACCTTTGTTATTGTAATTAACAATTTATAAGTGGCTTAGCGAGTAATTGATAGGGAGACTAGTATTGGCGTAACATTTGCTTATTCTTAAGAAGAAATAATAAGATTTAGTTCACGTCTATGGAATCGATTGAACTAAATGATATTATAAATTAAGTGAAGTAAAATTAAGTAATAGCTATAAACCCTAGATAAAATTACTTTTCTTTATTGATTATATCATTTAGGAGATAAAGGTATTCAGGCTATCTATATCAATCTCCTGAGTGTTGTGTCACTACTTAGGACCCTAACTTCCCAGTGGCTTGCTTTGGAGTTTGAAAACTCCTTTTTTGATTGATAAACTTAATTATTAGATAATAAATTGATGGTTGAAGCATTACATATAGTTTAAGTGCGCTTGTCACTTCATATGTGTTTGTGTTACTTGTGTACTAGACCTTTGGCTGATTATATTCTATTTCACAGCTACTTCTAAGCCTCTTGAAGGTCAGAAGGTCACTAGCAACCACCTTAAAAGCTCATATAGAAAGTAGACCATAACCTACATAATTGTGGTGACTCCATTTCCCATAATTTTCAAAAGAATAAAAGGGAGAAAACTATAAAACCAAGGAATCGAATTCCAGTTGCACTACCCAACATTGACTTAGTGGGTTTTTATCTTAAGTAATGTTTGGTTGCAAGAACTACACATGATAAGAGGAACTGGACAAAATAGTACAAAGGATACTGAACAACACAATGCTCTTGTACCACATTTGGTATTTATAGGGGGATAAGAATTTTTGTGTTGTTTGGTATTTAGTTTACACAAGTACATGACAAAATATTACATTTTGACCATTATGCCTCGGTATTATAATATATTAATTTAATTAATTTTGTATTATTTTTATTTAATAAATGCAATTTAAAGAAAATAATATATATAATTAAATAAGTTACAAATAATATAAAAAAGCCACAGTTTTATTTTTTTTTCAAAAATTTTCTACATAATTATAATATATCAAATATTCATCTTGTAAATTAATTAGCTTAATATTTAATAAACGTAAAATTAATTAATTCAATATTATAATATGAACATAATTAATTAAATAACAATTTAATTATATATAGATCAATATTACTTATTACATTAATAGTAAGCATTAATATTGAACAATATTAATTAATTACTAAATTAAATTATATAAACCTAGCTATCACAACATTATGGCAAAGAAAACAACAACAAAATAGAGCAAATTTTCCAGTGTATGGAAGCAATTGCTTTTTATATATCTTTAAAAAGTTTATACAATGCACTACAATCATTTGTTTAGCAAATGAATAAAGATGTACACGAACTAAACCTTAGTAAGATCCTTATAGCATACATATATATGTAGTTTGCATCCTAATTTGTGTACAATACCCCAAGAGGTTATATATATATATATATATATATATATATTCCCAAGCTCTCCAAGCATGTCTAAAACTATTGTTTAGATTGGAATAATTCCACTTGATGTGCTTAAAGAATCTGGAGGGCTAATTACAATCCAAAGCATCGATACCATGATGCAAATTAGACCTAATAAGACATTTACAATGGTTGGAACTTTTCCTCTTCTACCCACTAATCTTCTTGTGAATGGATAGATACGAGGCTACAGCCAAAAGCCGAAGAACACACATTCTAGGAGCTTGCTTCATTGTGGGATCACACTACAGATAGCTCTTGAAAAGCTAATAACAACTCAAGGTTTACTACGATGATTGTTAATGACACTATAAATAATAAATAAGTAAATGTATAGATAAAATTTTATTTTACTAGTGAATTTAGATGCCAACATAAAACTAAGTAGTTGTACTATAGAAACTAGTCAACTTAAAAGCCTTAATTTTATTGTACTTTATGACACAGGAATTGATAGAAATATGGTACAATCAATGAAGATATTAGTAGATTTTAAGCCAATAAAATTAAGGCGGAACGTGCTACAAAATCTATCTCATTTTCAATTTCGTTTAGAATCATCAAAAGATATTTTTGTTTAACATGAATATAAAACAGAGGAATGAGCATGTAACTAATGTGCATTCTTTTCAAAGGAAGGCATTACAAATATTAAAGAAGAAAAAAAGAACTAAGAATTAGTGATTTTCACATGAAAGATAAGACTTCGGAAAAAAAAAACAAATAATGAAAAAAGGAAGAGAAAGGAGATTAATTATCTTACTTATCATATTTATTTCAACAATTAAATTAGCTCTAGTTTTAATATGTAACATTTATTTATAGTGTATTTTATTTGATCAATTCTAAGTAGAATTACACATTACAATCACCTCACCTTGTGAAGGAAATTGCTAGCATCCGGATCACTTCTTGAAATACCATAGATTTTGAACCTTAAGTTATATTTGCGTAATTAATTACAAGTTAGATATTTTAATTAATCAAATTCAATTATTACTTTATTGTGCTAATTTACCACACTACCTAATTCAATTAATTACAAGTTTGATACTAAATTGATTATATAATATATAATTATAATTTATTTAACCTTATGCACCAGATATTATAGAACCAAAATAAATCCACAATAAATCTTTCTTCTCATATGTACATACCAAATCTTCTCAGATCATACCATAAGATACACCAAATCTTTTTTCTCACCTATACACACTACATCATCTAGGATCATCCTATATCACATCAAAAGCTTTTCTCTCTTGCTTATTTTCTTTTCACCAAACATTAAACCCCACAAATGCAACTTCCATGTGCTAACTTTCATCACAAAACACACACACATATAAACATCTCCTTTTTGACCTTTAAAAGCTCATAAAAGTCATCTCCAATTTAAGCATCAACTAGGTAAAATATTTCCAACACTTATACCTATTCTTATTCTTATGTCAATACCCAATCTAACCTCTATTTCAATTTAATTTGTTAGGTGAAATGTGAAGTAGAGTGTGGATTCAACTTGGAGTTCAAGATTAGAAAATTCAACAAATTACTTCAATTAGTAGTGTGGATTTTAGGAGCGAAATTTGCAAACTTTTTGCATCCTAGTAAGTTGTTTTTAATTGATTTGATGTTGAAAGTTGTTGATTGAATTTGATATTGATAAATTATACATTAAACATGTTATCATCCAAGATCTAGAATTAAAATATGATTTATTTGATTTTACAAAATATTGAAAGTTTCGTTTTTCATAAATATACATATTTGTGTTATTTTCATTTAATTGATTCACATGAAAATTATGTTGAAACTTGTGTAATAAATGTAAATTTGTATACTAATGGTCATAAGCCAATTTTATGCATACTACATTACCTAAATTTTCACAAAAATGATAAATTATTATTTGCACAAATTAATTATTACAAATTTATAATTATTTATATGTCTATTCTAATTGAATTAATGAAATTAATAGAATTTAAAGTTTAATCTACAAGAATTGTTAATGTATTTATAAAGAGTATTTTGATGTGAAAAGCTGAATTAAAGTGACGATAAATATATGTATTAAATTACGCGCCTATGCCACTTACACATATATATTTTTGAATTCTTATTATATGATTTGATGATATTTAATTTTAGATTGAATTTAGATAATAATGCGATAATGTATTGAATCTAAAACTGAATTAAATGTGAATTTAATAAAATAATTATGAATTGAATATATTTAATATATTCTCTAATAAAAATATAAATTTAAAGTTGAGGAATTAAATAATATAAATAAGAAGTTAAATTATAATTGGTAAGTATACATATTAGACTATAAAACACATTTTCTTAATCAATTAAAACCTATTAGCTTAAAGCCTACACCAATTATCTGAAATCTTCATATTAGAAATTTATGTTAGCTAAGTTCAAGTTTACCTAAATAATAAGTCTTAATGAGTTTTAATAGAGATTAAGGTCTTATATAATATATGATCTTATCTTAGTTATTGGTAAAATACAAGTTGATGACTGAACTTTGTTGTTAACTCTTATATAAGATAGTTTTCTTTGAGCAAATACTTATTCTTGATTGTGTCTATCTTCCGACTTATTTTGGAAGATCGCTATTTATCAAGTACGTAATGATATGTGTGTTTTTTGCTTAGATCAGATACACTTAAAATGGACTTAACCTAAAGACGACTTAATAATTGAGTATATTGTTTGTGCATGTGTCATTTAATATGGGTTGGAGAGTAACAACCTTGCTTGGCAATGCTAGCATGATATTTAAGCACTTAGGTAACCCTTATTCCTATTATTGATATATCGTTAGTAGCTCGACGAGTAGCTAATAGGGCAATCGATATTAGGATAACGTCGATTTATGTTGATGAGAAGTAGAATATAGTTCACAACTAGAGGTATCAATGGAGATAACATATAACTATAAACTAAAATAAATGCAAATGTATAACGGCTGTGAACCTTAGATGAGACTATTACATAGAATGTTCCTGTAGGAGGTTAAGATATTTAGCCTGCCTTACTTAACCCCTAAGCAATTGCTACTATTCAGGACCCTCAGATTCACATGGCTTGTTATCCAGAGTGAGTACTTCTATGTTGATTGTTTCTCTCTAAATTGGTTATTGCATTTCCTATAGTTTAGGTGTGCGAGCTATATCGCATATGTTTTCGTCGTTGTGTACTCAACACTCCTTTACTTTTCAGGTGTTGAAGATGATTTTAAGCCTGTTTGGATAGTCATTTTAGTGTCATTTTGGCATTATTGTGTTGCCAAACAGATACCAAACTGATACAAATATGATTCTGATGAAAAACTAACAGTTTTACTCATGAACTGACCAAACAACATCAACCAATAACGAACTGATATTGAACAGATATAGATCTGATACTTGACTATCCAAACATGCCCTTTATATGGATTGTAATGAGCATGTGGACTATGGTTTAAATATTGGTGAGAGACTAGACAAGTTGGATGCTTAGACATGCAAGATATCATACTTTTTATTTTTTTAAGAGTTCGATATTTGTATTATAAAGATTCGAGGGAATACTTCTGATGACTTTAGATGTATAATTTCATTCAATACTATTATTTGTATAATTGAAAAGACGATTTCTTAAATCTAAAATTAGTTAAAAACTCACTTAATTAATTATAGCCTTTGTGTATAACGCTTAGGTGTTATACGTGGTAGAACTGTTGATGCTGTAAACCCTATTTGAGGCGTGAGACTCCCTAAGAGTAGCACCACCAATGCAAATAGGCTTGGTTGAACAATAAACCCCATTCATTTTCATTCATAGGCCGTGATATTCTCAATTAACTATGGTAGCTTTAACAGATGGATATTTATTAGCAAATGTATCAAGTAATAAAATATAAGTAACATGTGCAGCTAAATCTCCCATATATATATAGAAAGATAAAGACCATTTAAATTGTATTCGTGCATTTATAAGCAACTCTTTCGCATTTGAAATGTTCAAAAACTGATTAAACCAAATTTTCTTTTTTTTTCCCCAAATAATAACAGTAGAAATAATTTAAGCAAAAAAGTTGTCAAAGTTTAAAGATTAGAAAACTATTTCTCTATATCTTCTCTTCATTCAATGATATTATACACTACCCCCCAAAAGCAACTCCATGTACTTTCTCTTCAATCTTTTCCCAATGAGAAGTCTAGAAAATCCCACAAGCTTTGGAGACTGATATGCTATTGGATACAATGTAGAAAAATGCATACACAATGTAATTAACTGAAAATTCAATTCAATCAAATTAAACATCATAACATAATTAAAACCAAAATGTGGCCATTTGATAGATCAAACAAGAAAAAGGAACAGATAAAAATAAAGTCTACAAAAACTCAAATAAATCAAGAAAATAGATTTAGAAGACAATGGAGAAATGAAATGGAAAGAGAGAGAGAATAACATGTTGGATGATGGTAAGAACATATTGAAGATACAATTTTATGTTAAATTTATCACAAGAAATTGTCATCTAGAAGCTAAATCCATGGATCTGAGTTCTCTACTATATTAAGATTACCACAAAAAGCAAACCCTTTGGTTATACTACATTATCTGTTAATTGGCAGGACTTGACAGTCCATTTCATAGGCTAAAAACAGTGCGTTGAGTAATAAGGCTAGGTCTCAGGTGCACTTTAAGTTGGAAATAACAAGAGGATAATAGAAAAATTTATGAAAACTATAGTTTCTTGTAATTACAAAATGATTTCAAGGTAGCAATAGGGGTTTTATTCTTATTCATGTTCCAAAAGAGATTGGACAGGGGATTGGGCATAGAGCATCAAGCAAATCACAAAAGCATGCAGAGGTCAGTACATATGAATCTACTGAAAAGAAAGATGTGAAAAGATGGTATACGACATGATATGGAGATAGTCAATATGTCTACATGGAAGCCATAATGGATTGTCCACATTTTATGCCATTATCCCAATATGTCTCTTGACTTATAATGGCAATCTAGGCGCGCTAGTTATGATGACATTCTTAGGATCCGAGCTATGCAACAGTTACTTTGCAACATGATATAGAAGTGAAACCTTCTATATCCCAAGATCTATCTATGCATAACCAGATAAAAGTTCTTATTCATCCAGCATTTTAAACTAGATACTTCATTACAACTAAAGATTACAGAAAAAGGCAGAATAGTTGCCCATATGCCTTGTTGAAGTCTCTAGCTAGATAACAATTGGTAAGATTTTGGCTCTATTAATTTTCTTTTAGTTTTCATCATGTCAGCTAGTTAATTCATGGGTATAAACATATATATCTATCCAAGATTGCTATGATAGGATAGAAAATCAATCTAAGGTTATGATGATGACAAATAAATTTTAAAATGAATTTGATAAAAGTTTGATAATGTTTCAAGCTTACAAAATGTCGATTATTGGATTTATTTTTTACAAGAAGCAGCTCGTGTGGTTTGGTAGGTTCAATCCCCAAATGCACTATGAACCATTTCAACTATTTCTAAAAAATATGTATAAAATAGTACAGAACAATATTTTGCAATTCGATCTAGTTATTCATATGGTTTGGCTCAATTAAATGAATATGTCTACTGCAAATAATCGTATGAATAATTAATAATAATAAAATAATTTTTTCTGTCTATTTACAAATTGTCTTTTTTAATGGATGTTACGTCCACTTTATTTGTGCGCGAACAATTTTCAAAGATTTTTTTTTTTTTTAAAAAAACAAGTTAACGAGGCTTTACAAATGGTTATAACATAATTTTTTTCTAAATTAAATTACCTTTCACTTTTATGAGTGAAGATGTCAGACCAACGCCAAGCTAAGAAGTAAGAACTGGTTTTTTTTCTTTTTTTCTTTTTTTCCGCCAAAAATCCGTTATGTGCACCGTCACTCAACAAACTGTGTTTTACTAAAAAAATCAGTCCTTCTGTGGGGTTGAAAGGTGCTTTCCCGATTATTATTCTTATTTTTCAATTTTCAATTATTATTTTCAAAATCTCATCTTTTTGGGTTTTTCTTTTACTTTTGCTAGACTTTTTGCAATGGCTTATTCCCTAAGCAAAAGCATGTGGACAAACATGGTGTGTTCATAGAAATGAAGAAATAAATCAGCCTATTGGTACCTGTTACTTCGGATACTGCAACTAAGTTGCTCAAGGAAGTTAATAGAATATACTCAACGATTATCTATAAACCATTTCTTATTTCATATGCTTCATACACACTATATGTATTTTGTACACACTTAACACAATGCACCAAACTTTCATGTTTGAAGAAATAAGACTACTGAAAAGCAAAATACTGCAACAAACATCTTTAAAAAATAACGTTAATGATTCTTCACACATGAAATTCCAAATTAATAGGCCGCTTAAGCACAAACATCGGGATGGGCAACAAGGTATTCCTCAATAGCCTTAAACAATCCGACAGCCTTGTCCTTGCCTTTCTTCACATCTTCCTCCTTCAGCTCAACTCCCGGCTTCGTGTGGTAATCGCTGGTCATCTTGCAAATACAACCATCACTTGTGGCTTCAAATTTTATCTCGTATACAACAGATTCAATCTTGTCAAAAATGACATCACCCTCGATCAAAGTGTATTTGCAGTAGAACTTCTCTGAATCAATTGCATCCATCTTGTGTTTCAAGGATTTCAAATGCCCCCCTATTAACAAAATAAAATGTAAGAAAACACATAAAAAGAACTTAGGTGATAGTCTCATGAATGCAACATATAGTGTTGTGTCTAATTCTCGGATAAATAAACTTCTTTTACTACACGATTTGTCAAAATAAAATGGAAGTTTTCAGAATAATTTTTTGCTATTAACTTTTATCTCATGGCATCGTGGAGAATAAGTGATCTAATGTATAGTTTTATCTTAAAAAGGTGGTCTTAACCCTTAGAGAAACAAAACGGTAACAACCTTCGGCAAAGTTAGTTTGTTTGATGCTTCCAACACCTCCATCTCCTTCAACATACTCAATACTTTTGATTCCTTCGGGAACAATCTTTGGAATGTGAATGTGGGACTCAAGGATTAAGGCCTTGAACATCCTCTTTGGGGCAACATTGCAGGAAAACTCTTCAGTGAATATGAAACCCATCTTGTCCTGGACGATGGAAAAAAGACTTTAAGAATATGTTAATAAGATAAGACGACGGTGCTACAAATGCAGAAGGTAGAATATGATTGTGATGAGAAACAATATCATAATTTATATATAGATGAAGGAGTACAAGGTTTTCTTGCTCATTAAACTAAATTTTTCTACATATTCAAGCACTCCAAGATGGCCTCTACAGTTTGTAAATTGTAGGCACATTTTTCAATTCTTTCTGGACCCCTCTAATTCACTTGAGTAAATGTAACATTGATTTGAACAGTTTCAAGATTTGAGTGTGTCCATGGTATATTAGAATTATTTCGCCGTCTTGCTTCTCTTATATTCTTATTTTTTTCATTTTGGTAGTTTCACCCTCGTTGGTAACAACTTCTGAAATCGTTATGGATTTTAACAAAAACTAATAGGGTGTTTGAATGGATTTAAATAAAATTATTGGATATTACAAACCATGTGTTATGGACATGCGTTATATATGGACTGTATGTAATACTGAAGAAATTTGCTTTTCTAGTTTGAAAGCATCTCTACGTGATTATTATTTACCATCTTCTTGTATTACAAATCATTACGTATAATACTCAATAATAAATTTTTTCCCTTGTCTGGAACATAAATGCCAACTATTTTCAGCTTACAGTTGACTTTTAATTTTTAAAAGAAGTCTTCAATGGCATCCCGTTGTACGATGCTATATATAAATTGGGGAATAAGATATTCGTCTTCTTCGAAAACAATGTGAAAGGGATAGATGTGTCATGCGTATGATTTTGAAGCCGAATATTAAATGATTTTCTGTTTCCAATCTTCCAATATTGACTCACAACATCTAGACGGTCAGATTTGACATATAGCTTAATTTCCAACCATTATAAGGACACCGACTCAACCTGGTGCGGACCCGCAAATTTTTGGGTTGGAGTCACACTGCCCCAGAACCAGCCGGGCGGTCACAGGTAGTTGCCCATTCGCCTATGATTTTTTTTTTTTAATTATCTCTATTGTTTTTTTTTTTAAATAAATGTGATTTGTTTGACCTTGATAGATCGATGGGCTTGACCTACCTACCTATAGGATCGCTCAACTGGTCATGACCAATATGATTGGGCTGGGCCAACAAAGCTAAATCATAGATGGCTGCTTGTAACAGATCATAGGTCAAACTTAACTCGTGTCAATGTCTATAAGGACATAATAATTATGTATCTCGGGTGCCCGATAATTAAATATGGGTTGAGGATGAAAATTATAAAATAAAATTTGAGTTAAGAATTATAATTTTTGACGAACAATACTTATTAATTAACATTAGAGTTAAGGAACTCGCAGTAAAGCTACAAAGTTTTAGAAAAGAGTATAACTAATTTTATAAGAAACAAAGTAAGAGAACAATTAATTAGAAGCTGAGGTGGATCTAAAGGTGTCAATGGGGCCTTGGTTATCAGACCCAAGAAAAATTAATTTTTAGATGTATTTTAAAAAAGAAAAAATATATATATGTTACATGTGTTATAAAGAGAGGACTATGATAGAAATAAAACTAAGTCTACTTTAGTGGTTAAATATCTCCTTTTACATCTAAGAGATCATGGGTAGAAATCTCGTAGGTGTACTTCTTTTTTTTTTTTTTTTTACTTTATCAACGTGAATTTATTATACTATCTACTCTCTTTCTATATATGTGTATGTGTATTTTTTTTTTTTCACTTTTTCTTTCATAATAACTGATAACATCAATTTTTTTTATCATAAAACAATAATTATTATCATCCACATTACAATTAAATCTTATTGTTTACTAATTATATAATTTGATTTAGTAACTTTTTTTCTTCAATTAATATTATTAGAATGTACACGAATTAATGAATAGCTATTATCTACATATTTTTTATGATCCATTTGTGCTAAAAGCAATTATATTACATATTAATGATATAATTTCATTTAATAATATTATTTTTTCTACATATAATGTCAAGAAAATGAATACGAATTATTGAATCGATATCTTATATAGATATATTTTATGGTTTATTTTTATTAAGAATAAAATTATATATATATGTTTACTCTATTTTTTATTAATAATTAATTTTCAAGTAATATTTATACCATCTCTTATTAAATGCACTAAATGCTCTTAATTATTGTTTAAATGATTTTTTATGACTTTTTAAAAATATCACATTAAAATCATTATTAATAAATAATTTTAAGATTAACTTAATTAAGATTTAGCCTTCCAATCATATAATCCGACATCCATCCTTGATTAGAAGGGTACATTATCTTAGGTATAGGTCTGTTCATCTTATTATATTTTGGTTATTTTAGTATCATATTTTTATCATTTTCAAATGAGTATATTGAACCAATAGTTTTATTTATAAACATTCCAAACAAATACAATACAAATATAATATAGATAAGTTACAGATGCAAATATGACATAGATATAAATAAAACAATCTAAATAGACCCATATATATTACAAACTCATTTTTCAAGAAGAGAGTTATATTAAATAAAGTGGATGCTTCTTAGTATTTTAATCAATAGCATAAAATTTAAAAAAAAAAATTACAAATGATCCCTTTGAAAAAATTCCTGGCGAAAATATTTTAACTTCTTTAAGTTTTGGAGAAAGCAAAAAATGAAAATGTTATTTACCCAAAATGCGAAGAAATCTGAGCTATTCGAGTTAAGCCGTGAAATAAGAGACAGTTCTCTAGCCAAAAGAAAAAAAGCAGTTCCTTGTCCTACTCGAAATACTTCTTGTGCCCCCAAGCTTTGAAAAATTACGTATGAATGAAATATAAACTCAGAGATTAGTGGGTATATATGGATAAAATGGGAATATCCACTTTAAAAAACATAAAACAGGAAACATATCTTCGAACATAATTGCACACGGTCTGCTAATAACAATTGAAGCCGAAAACCCTACTACTGGTTGCAACTTGTCATCGGAAATTTTGATGGAGCATTAGAAAACAAGCTCCATTTTTAAATTCTACTCAAAAAGAAAAAAAAAACTATTTTTAAAAGGGATAATGGCACGTTTTATTACCTAAACATTGTTAAAAAAATTAATTTGATATTTAAATTTTGTTAAATATTTTTTTTGTTTGAATTATAAGGATAAAAATATTTATATGCCAAATAATAATAAATATATGATGATTTTATATTGTGATTGGATGAATTGATATGATATTTGAACTTGAAATTTATGTAATTTTGTTAATTCTGAACTGGTGTAATTTAGTGACTGAACCGAATCCAAAGTGTGTCGGATAGATTAGTAACAAGCTGAACCAGTTTGTTTTGACATGAATCGATGAAGTATTGTGCTGAACCGGACTCTTCTTGGCGTTAACCTGTCTGATATTAAAGTCCAAAATAATTAAAATAAGTTAATTTAATGGTGAACTGGTCTATATAAATGTCAAATTAATATTATTAAGTTTGATTCATTAAATAAAGTAGTGAACCAATCCAATAAACCCTTGAACCGGTTTGTTTTGCAAATTACAAGCTGAAACGAAAATTCGATAATAGATAAAAAAATCAAATTTCGTTGAGTAGAAATTGTTAGAATTAATTACATATTAAAATGTAATATATGAAATTTAAGTATTAAAATTACTGAAATTGAATAACAAATTTCAAAAAATAATATAATCAAACTAAAGAAATTGAAATTACAAATATTAAATAAGCCATAAAAAATAAAATTATAATATGGGCTTATATGAACTAGGGTCCATTAACCTATTTCTAGCATGCTTAGCTTATTATGATTTAAATAAGCTATTATAAATCATATATAGGCTTTCTTAATCTTTAAGGTATAGTAACTTAAAGCTCAACCAATTAACTAAACTTAGTTTATGGACTTAAATTCTAAAATATGGGTCCAATACCAAATACCAATTTCTAGTTAGACTTAAATCCAATTATTTAAGTCCATTGATCCATTTTTAGGCATTGGACACCTATTCAATTAAGCTCAAAAGCCTTAAAATACAATTAGTGATCAATTGGGCTATTTAGATATCACAAAGGCTTAATAATCTAAATAAAATTTAATTTTATTCTTTGGGGCTTAAATCCAAAATATCAAATTCAATATCATAATTTACTCTTATTGGACTTATCTCAATATCTAAGTCCAAATCCACCTAAGTTGCATATTATAATTCTTAATGGGCTTGAATAGAATTTCCTAAGTCAATCACCTAAAAAATTATAACAATTAATTATATTACTTTTGGGCTTGGTCTAGGTTCCCATATTCCTTAATGGACTCGTCTACATTATCTCAAGCTCATGCAACTATCAATAGATTCAATACGTATTTTGTGAGGTTAATTCAAATTACTAAAACCCATTACCTTAAAGGAAATAAATCCAAATCTTGATTGAGGTCCTATATAATAATGATCTTATCTTAATTAATTTATCAAATATAATTTGATAGATAAAAGATTATATTTAATTATTATGTGAGATAACGTTCTTGAATGAATACCTATTCACATTCACGCCTATCTTCTAAGCTTCTATAGGCTATTGATATTATAACAAGTATGTAGTAAAATACCCTAAACTTTTACCTAGTTAATTTAATTGAATAATATAATAGATAATTAATTTTAAATATAGTTAAATAGTTTAAATAAATAAAATGAGTAGACAATAGAGAAAGGAATAGATAATTTGCTACAATTAAATTAGAAAATAGGTCAAATTGAGATTTGAGATTTAAAATACTCTTTTAAATCATCCATATGTCTCAATGACTTTCCTTTATGAATTAAATTTTTCATTTTCTTCAAAACTTTCATTAAAACTCATTTTCTTCGATTTCAATTCCTAAATCTCAAAACAAATATTTAAATGTTTTTCAAACTCCTATACCCTTAAACTTTAGCAATCTTTCAATTTGTGAAGTCTTTATAAATTTTTGAAATCAATTACTTGTTTTAAAATATCAATTTTAGACCCAAACCCAAATGAAATGACAAATTTTCATAAATTAAACTTTTGAATTGTGTTTTTATATCAAGTTATAGATTCTTAATATATATGTTCTCAAATTATTTTTTAATTATTTTTAGAACTTAAAATAATTATCTAAAAAGTTTAAGTTGAAACCCTTATTCTTTAAATATCTTTTCTTTTCTTTCTTCTTATCCTTTTCTTTCCTTTTTGCATTTCCATTTGCTGCCCTCTTTTTTCTTCTTCAATTCTTTTCTCGTTTCTTCTTCTCCTTCTTTTCTCTTTTATTTCTTCCAAACTCAATCCTCAAAATCTCAATCTTAAGAAGATTAAAGAAGGGACTAGAGTAAGGAAACAAAATGGAAGATGAAGATTATGCCTGGAGCTTCAACAATTAAGAAAGAAGTAGTAATAGAAATGAAGATCAATTAGCTTATGGTTGAGAACAAGTAAGTTATGTTGTTTTTCTTCTTGTGATTATTGTTATGACATGAGAATGATGAAATGAAGCTAGAAATATGATTGGCTTATGATAAAATTTACAAACATGTAATATATGAATATGTGAATAAAAAACCTAGGTTGTTTATGCTTGAATGGATTAGAGATTTGATGAAATGAATGGATGATATGCGAAGTAAAATATATCTAGGATTTTTATAATCTATGATGATGACTCGTATGTTGAGTTTGGAGTATGAAACAAGTAGTTAATTAGGTTGAATTTTCGAGAAAAAACAAAGGAAAAATGTGGAATTTTAACTCAGGGCACTCATCACTGGTATGATGGAGCCCGTGATGGTCTCGGGTCATTGAAAAATTTGATTGATAACTCAACACGATCATCATCAAGGGTGGGATGGACTATGATCATGCATTTCTCCTTCATCACAAGCATGATTAAGGGCATCATGGCCTCTGATCATGCATTTTTTCTCCATCACGAACGTGATAAGCCCCTGCAAGTATGATAGTATTTTCGCAATCTAATCATAACTTTTTCAACCTCAGATTGAGATGATTCAAAATGTTATGGAAAGCTTAAAAAGCAATATACAACTTTCATGTTTTAGTTTTTGCGAATTCTAAAAGTATCAATGCCTAAATTTTGATTTATTCAATCTACTACATTTCTAAACAAAGTTAAACACTGGTGTTTGCTAGTTAAATGTCTGTAGTTAAGTATAAAATGAACTTAGCTAATAAACCTAGGTTCAACTTGACTAAATGGAATTGAATGAATTAAAATGAATTAGATTGATTTATTTTAATCAACTTGGTTAAGATTAAGTCAATATATATCTTAGATAAAAAAGAACTTAGTTAATCAATCGTAGTCTAACTTGAATAAATAGACTTTAGTAAGTTAAAATGAATTAAATTGATTAAGTTTAATCACTTGGCTTAGTAATAGAAATTAAATGATAATTCTAATCAATTTGGCTAGAATGAAGTTAAAATAAGCATAATGGCTAATAACTTGTTTAGAATGAGTTATGATAAACCAAGTATAATATGGGAAATATGTTATTTTAAATGTATGCTTGCTTGGGAATGAGTCTTTTTGAATACAAATGCTTTGTTGATACTTTTGTAATAAATGATTATAAACAAAGTGAAAAGAAATATTTTGATAGACAAAAGATAACTGTTCGTATTTTGGTGGGGCGATCTTCGCAGCTATAATGGGGTTCTTATTACCTGATTAAATAGAGTAGTAAAATGAGTTTGAGATAAGGGGATATTTAATTAGATTTTTTATATGAGTTTAATTCTTTAATCTATATCTATCTTTTGAGTTGACTTCTGATTTACTTCTGAGCCTATTTGGATTTTAAATATAAGATACGCAGTAACTTGTATATTGTATGTTAGGATAGACATTCTTAAATGAATTAAAACTTAAAGACGACTTAATAATCAATGAGTGTTGGTTGTACCTGTGCCGTTGAATTCAATCCAAAGAACGGCGACCTTGTATCGAAGGGGCATGATAGTTTAGGCGCTTAAGCCACCACCGTCATGATGTAATGACATTTGTAGGTGGTTCGATAAGTAGTTAATGGGGCAAAAAATATTGGTGTAACGTTTATCTTGATCGGTGAGAAGTAATATATTAAGGTTTACGATTATAAAACCAGTTGAGTCTTTTTATATTATAGACTGAGATGGATATAGTGTGTGTAACGACTGTGAATTCTAGATGAGACTATTTTCCTCTTTTGTTAGATATAGGAGATATAAGGATTTAGGCTACCAATATCAACCCCCTGAGCAACTGCTGTTACTTAGGACCCCCCATTTCCCAGCATGTTCCGGAGTGTAAATGCTCCCATGTTGTTTTCTTTATTTAAATGAAAGATAACAACTTATTGATTATTGCATTGCGTTTAGCCAGGCCTGTGTGTCATTCCACGTGTGTCTATGTTACTATGTACTGAGCTTTGACTCACCATTGTTGTTATTCTTTTTCCATGTATTGTATTGATGATGATTAGATGAAGATATGATGATGTTGATGTTGGCGTTGATGTTGATTATTATGATTTGGGTGATGATGATGTTTAGCTTGGGTTCTAGGCGATGTTGAAGGAGTGAGACGAATTAAGACCATTGGATATATTTATTTGTTTCATTTTATTTAAAGGAACTAGATTTATCTTTTCAATCTGTAATATTCTTTTAAGGGGCCTAATGGAGCCCATGTTTTGTATGTGAAATTTTTATAGCTTTATATACCATCATTAAAATGTATAGGAGATACCTGATTGTATGAGCTTGTTTTAAAGTTTTAACTACTCAAGAGTGAGTAGTATATGATGTTGTTCTTTTTCAAATGTTGATCTACTCGTGAGAGTAGATTGTAAAATGTCTTTATAAAGTTTATTTTGTAGGTTCTAAATCCAATTGTTTTGAGAATCTAATTATATGATTTCATAATTTAAAATTAAATAGCAAATATTCACATTAAACATACCTTTTTGAGGAAGCCTATACGTATAATAATTAGGGTATTAAACGTGGCGGTAATTGGCTTAAAGAAATTTTAGAGCGTTACATGTAGTGGCATACTTGTTGCTTGCTAGGATGGGCATCTAAAATGAATTTATACTCAAAGGCGACTAAAATAATTACTTGAGTGTACTTGTATCATTTTTTTTTAATCTAAGCAAAGGAGTGAGAGCCCTATTGAGTGGAATGCCAATATGTAATTAGGCACTTAGGCCATCGAAGATAGCTTGATGGGAAGCTTATAAGGGAAATAGTTGCAAGCGAAAAACTACTTACATTTACTGAGAAGTTACATATGTGTAGTTCATAACTTATAAAGCTTATTGAATTACATAATGTCATGGACTAAAATATGAAAAGATGTGTAATAGTTGTAAACCCTAGAAAAAGCTACTACATGACTAGAGTTAGGATAAATAGGTATTTGGTATGCATATATCAACCACTTAAGTAGTGTTACTACTTAGGTGAAATACCCTAAAATTCCTATACATAGTTAGTTGAGATAGTATTAGTTAATTGGTATAGAAAATATGAGTAAACCTAAATTTTGTTTTGGTTTAGAGTAGAATTTGGTTGTGAATAGTTTATAGAATGAATACATTGAGAATAAAGACTTTATATTTTAATTATTCATTTCAGTTTATCTATCTATCCTTTTTCACTTTTAAAATTTCATTTGGATTTGGATATCTAAATTTCTATCCTTAAATCATAAAAAATTACATCACAATTCATTTTAAGAAAACATTTTGTGCAAATAAATTCTTACTTAAAAATTAGCTAAAGTCTTATGCTAGTTTATCTTCTTATATTCAAAAATTTTAAAAGCATTGAGCCTGTTTCATTAAGTTAACTTAAACCTAAGTTAAAATGTCCAATTACAAGCCCAAAAGTCTAAGGCCTTTGTTTTAACATGCACCTAATAATTTTTATTAACATGAGATAATTACAAAAGTGCCAAAAAGCAAATTTTCTTTTTAGATATTTATCAAGTCAAAATTTAACAAAATTATCTCCCAATTTACCCTAAAGTTGGCGCCATTTTTTGCTAGGAGAAGCTCCATCATCTTCATCAATTTTTCTTCTAAAAATTTCAACAAAATCCTCCAAAATTCCCATTCTTAAGTCAAGCCTATTTAAGGTAAAGTAATAGTTACTTTCTCCAGTCATTTATTTACTTATTTCTTCCATAAAACCAATCTCTATTCTATTGAATTTCTAGGTGAGTTGGAATTGAGAAATAGGTTGAGTTTAGGCATGATTAAGCTTCTATACCTTAAAAGAGAAGAGTAGTAGTGTTTATCATGAGTATTTTGTAAGATAAGTTAATTAATTACATGTTCAACTTGTTGGTATTAGATAAGTAAAGTTTTAGTGACAAGGTTGATAGTTAGTACTTAAACACATGTATGATAAACTTTTGTTGCTTGAAAGTTTAATATTATGTATATGTAGTATGTATATGAATGTGTATATACACTTAAAAAATGCTTGATATTATGCTTATATGTTGATGTTGTGAAGTTTCTATTTAAAAGAGATCATATTAGTATGTTAAGTAATATAAAGTTCTTGAAAATTTTGAAGTAAAGAACATTAAGTCAGTACCCTATTCATCACAGGCATGATGAAGGGCGTTATTCTCTTGGAAATTTATTTTTGTTAAATTACAGGCATGATGGAGATTGTGATCTCATCGGCATAAATTTTAAAACCAATCACAACCGCAATCCAAACTACAACTAGATCACGACCGTAATAGTCAGTGTGATCTCTTCTATGGGTTTTTCAAAGTGTGAAACGCCTTTCATCATGGGCATGATGATGCATGTGATATAGATCACGGCCATCATCACGCACACGATCTTGCCTGTGATTCGTATCATAACATTGACCACGATTGTGATAGATCCTTTGATACTGTTAATGAAAATAATAATTTAAGTATTAGCATAAAATCTTATTTAAGTGAATAATTGAATGCAGACTTAATATTTATTTTTATATATATTACCTAAATTTTATTAAGTAGTTAGTTAAATGAAAGTAGATAAATAGATTAATAATAGTTCCTAATATGAGATAAATTCATTGAAACAATTTTTTCCACTCAATTGTGTGTATCTCCTAATCATATGCAAAGTACTTTAGCTCAACAAAGTACGCAGTAACTTGTTTGTTATTTGTCTAGGATACACATCTTTATTAAATTAAAACTTAAAGAAAATTGAAATTGAAATACCTCAAACACTCACCTAGTTAATTAGAAATGGTTTAATTAGATAATATAATAGATAATTAATTGTGACTATAGCTTAGATAGTTTAAATAATAAAAGGAATAAATAATATAACATGATTAGATAATGTGCATAATTAAATTAGTCAATAGATAAAATTGAGATTTGAGATTTTAAATATTCTTTCCAAAATGTTTATTTCTTTAATTATCAGTTTTATAAATCAAATTATCCAATTCTTCTTAATTATAAATTTAATCTACCTTCCTCTTTATTTCTTATCTTTAAACCCCTAAAAATCAATTTTAAATGTTGATAAATTCTTTAAAAAGCCTTAAACATTAGTTAATTTTCATTTTTAAAATCTTATTAATTTTTTAAATAATTTGTTTGTTAAAAAATATCAGTTTTTAACCCAATCCCAAATCAAATATCAGATTTTCACAATTAAACTTGTGTTTTTATATCAAGTTATAATTTCCTAATATATATGTTCTAAAATTATTTTCTAATTATTTACGATACTAAAAATAATTATTAGAAAGGTTTAAATCAAGTACTCTATTTTAAAAATATCTTTAATTTTCCTAAACCTTATCTTTATCTTTCCTTTTTCCCTTTTCATTTTCTACTCTCCTTCTTTTCTTTTCCTGTTGTCTTTTCTTTCCTTTGTCCTTCTTCTTCTTCTCCTTTTCTTTCTTCAAATTTAACCCTCAAATCTCAATTTAAACAAGAATAAAAAGGAAATCAAAGTCAAACATGAGATAGGAGAAGGAAATCAAGTTGGTAGTAGCTCAACAACAAAGTGCATGTGATTGCCTAAAGATAAGTGTTTTGTTTTTCTTGTTTTCATTGTTGTTATTACATGTATACAATGAATTGATGTTAGTTATAAGTAGAAATTATGATGAAGTTGTGAAAACAAAAGATATATGAGCATGAATAGGCTAGACAATTCAAGAAATGATTGTGAAATATGAAGTTAAGAGCGTTATTAGATGTTGGGATGTAGAGTTTTTGTGTATTTTAGTGTTGTTAAGTGAGTATGTTGAGTTGTATGTTGCTTTTATGATGTTTTAGTTGAGGTAGGATATGTGAAAAAGTATTAAAAAAGAAGAAAGAAAAAGGGAAAGTTGCAAGGATCCAAACATCCTATCAAATGGTCTCGTTTAAAGTGATGTTTCATCTTCTAAGTTTTATTTGCAAAGCCCCGGTGTCCAAACGGCCCCATTTTAGGGGGTATATGGGGCAAATTGCCCTTAAAATGGCTCGTTTGGAGAGGTGTTTCACTTTCGGATAATTTTTGGGTAAAATCCCTAGGCTAAAACGGCCTCGAAACAACCCATTTGGTTTCCCCTATAGTGATATTGTATCATATTTTGATCATAATAGAAAAACTAAAAAGAGATCTACAACTTTCATGTTCTAAGTTTTTGTAAATTCTAAAAGTATCGAGGTTTAAATTTTGATTGATTATAACTGCTACATTTTCAAAACAAAGTTGAAAACTTGTTTTACTAATTAAGTGTATATAGTAAAGTATAAAATGAATCTTTTTGAGTTAAAATAAAATAGATAAATTATAGTTAATGTGTTATATTTGTTTAATGATATAATAAAGCATGAGTTTAGTGAATTTAATGATTAAATAAATAATTTGAGTAAATATAGGTTAGATATAAAATGAACCTAGTTAATAATCTAAGTTCAATTTGGCTTAATGAACTTCAATGAACTAAAATGAATTGGATTGATAAGTTTAATCACTTGGCTGAGATAAGTTAACATAGACTTAATTTAATATGAATCTAGATATAAAATGAACTTGGATAGTAAATCTAGTCCAACTTGACTAAATAGAGTTTAGTAAGCTAAAATGGATTAGATTGATTAAGTTTAATTAACTTAGCTTAATAATTAGATAAAATGATAAATTTTAATCAATTTGGCTAGGATTAAGTTAAAATGAGTTCATAGTTAATAATTAGCTTAAAATGACAAGTTAGGATAAACCTATAAATAACATGGGGAATATGTCATTTCAAATGTGTGTTTGCTTAGGAAATGAATGTTTCTATATATGAATGCTTTGTTGATGATTTTGTAATTAGAGATTATGAAGAAAGTGAAAAGAAATACTTTAACAAACAAAGGAAAACTGTCCATATGGTGGGGCGATCTTTGTAGTCATACCAGGGTTCCTTTTTAGTGTTTGATCAAATATGGTAATAAAATAAGTTTGAGACAAGTGGACATTTAATTAGATTTCTTATGTGAGTTTAATTCTTAAATCTATAGATATGGATACCTGATTTATCTTTTGAGATGAATTCTGAAACATCATTTGAGTCTCTGTTTGGATTTCATATAAAAGGTATGCGGTAACTTGTGTGACAATTGCTAGGGTAGGCATCCTAAAACGAACTAAAACTTAAACTTGACTTAATAATTGATGAATGTTGTTGTGCATATGCCATTGAACCTGGTTCGAGAAGTGGCAACCTTATCCATGCGAACATGGTTGTCTTAAGGGATACGGTAGTTAGACACTGAGATGTCAGGATGCAATAACAAATATACCATGATGCAATGGTACGCCATGATGCAATGGTTGATTTACATGTGACTCAATAGGTAGCTAATGGGGTAAATTATATCAATGTAACGTCTACTTAGGCTCGAGATGAAGTAACATGTTTCAATTTACGTTTGAGATTGGTTGAACTAACTGATGTTAAGACTAGGATGAGTAGAATATTTGTAATGGCTGTGAATCTTAGATGAGATTATTTTCTCTTTCTCGGATAGGTATAGAAAAAATAGGTATCTACATTGCCCATATCAACCCCCCTAAGTAGCTGCTGTTACTCAAGACCATGGTTTCCCTTGGATTGTTTCGGAGCATGAGTACTCTAGTATTGATTTATTTACTTTAAATTGAAGATAATAACTTATTATATATTGCATTGCATTTAACTAGGCTTATGTGTCACTCCGTGTGTCTATGTCACTGTATATTGGGATTCGGCTCATTATTATTGTTTTGTTCTTTTTCTAAGTTTTTGTGTTGAAGATGATGATGATGATGACTTGACGAAAATGATGATGTTGTTATTGTTGATAATGATGTTGATGATGGTATTATTGATGTTAATGTTGGTAGTGATGATGCTTAGCTTGGGTTTTGGGTGATGTTAGATAAGTGAGGTGGGTTAGGACCATGGATTTTCATTTGTATTTGTTTTTTGTTTTGTTTAAGAGCAGGATTTGTATTTTAATTTTGTAATATTCTTTTAATGGCTTAGTTGAGAAGCCCATATGTTTTGTAATATCTTTAAAAGTTTTGTTTTTGGGAAAGTTAATATACTTTTGAAAGTAGATTATAAAATGTTTTTGTAAAGTTTTATTTTTTAGAAAGTTGGTCTGCTTCTGTAGGAGTAGAGAGGCCCCTATTTTGTAAATGATGTTTTGTAAAATTTATTTTGAAAGTTTAAATCCAGTTGTTTTGTGAATTTAAATAAACGATTTCATAACTTTAAAGCGAGTAGCAAATGTTCACAATAAACATATCATTTTAAGAAGCCTGAGCACATAATACATGAAGTATTATACGTGGCGGTAATACCTTAATTAAATTTAGGGCGTTACATAAATAATGATTATCTTGTTTGTGCTTGTGTCGTTTAAAATATGATGAGCGATAACCTTGCTAGACAATGTCTACCGATAGTTAGGCATTTAGGCCACCCTCTATCACTACTAATGATAATTTATAGGTGGCTAGATAGGTAGTTGATAGGGTAAACGATATCAGTGTAATGTTTACTTGCACTTAGCGGAAGTAATATGTTTTAGTTCATACGTATGTTACTGGTTGAACTAAATGATATTATGGATTAAGCTGTGTAAAGATGAGTAACAATTGTGAACCTTAAATGTTGCTATTTTTGTAGATGGTCCTATCGAAGATATAAGTATTTAAGCTACTTACATCAACTTCTTGAGCAGTTGTTGCTACTCAGGAACCCTAGATTCCCATGGCATGTTGTTAGTGTGACTACTCTATCATTGTTTTGTTACAGTTAAAAACTAATGAGATAATTTATTGATTGCTATATTGCATTAGATTAAGAGTGTGTGTGTGTGTGTGTGTGCATGTGTTACTATTGTATTGGGCTTCGACTCATATTTTCTTTTACAAGTGTTGATGATTTTGATGATGATTGTGATGATTATCTAGGTTATGGCACGGACTTTGAAGAATTTCTTAATGAGTAGGATAATTAGGACCCATGGATATATGGAGATACATTTTGTTTAAGACTTTGTTTATACATTTAAAACTTGTAATTTTGTTAAAGACTTATCTTTAAGCTTATAGTTTATAAATAAAATAACCTAGACTAAGTACACTAAATTAAATTGCATATATGTTTTGTATGTTGATTTCATGACTTGATTGTGATATTAGAGATAATGGAATTTTAATTGATGATATGATAAATTACTAGTATTGGAATGTGTTAAAACTTAATTGTATGTATATTGGTGTACATATATAAGTGTAGTATATGTGTGTGTCTGTGTGTATGTGTGTTGAATTGAATTATGTTATAGAATATGTGTATTAATTGATGCAATGAAATCAACATTTATTTTCTTTAATTCTTACCTAAGGCCCATCTTCAATGAAAAGTCTAAACCCACACACGCAACCTAATCCCACGTGTAAGTTTCTATGTTCTTCTAAAATGCCTCAAAGGTCAAAAAGAAACAAAAATATCTTATCTAAAATAGACCCAAACCATCATCCCTCTCTCTCCCTTTCTATCATCTTCTTAAACATAACCAAGCACAAATTTTCTCTCTAACTTTAACCCCAGAAGATCCTAAATAAAGTGCTAATCCAAGGAACAAGTAGGAGCAAGAATTTAAGCTAAGGAAGTAGCAAGAGAAGTTTAATTGATCATAGTATTTATAAAAGTAAGTAAAATTGATTGCTTACATGTTTTGTTTAATTATAGGTTTTAGTTGATATTGATGTTAACTTGGAGTAGGATTTTGATTCTTTAGACAAACTAATGGTATGCTAACATATATGTAGAACTAGATATGCAAAGAGGCATATGTACTCTAAGTGTTTGAAGAAATGAATTTTTAATTTATGATGAATTGAAGTGTGTATTGATGTTGTTAGTGATAACTAAGTAGAACTTTAGTAATTAGGTTAATAATAGAGTTCAATAAGCATGAATGATGAGCTTATGTTTCTAAGTTAAGAATTTCATGCCTATACATGTGAAATGAACATATGAGTACAAGTAATCTTGATGATGTTTGATATTGTGTTTATAAGTTAGTTATAACATGTATTTACAAACAAACAAGACCTTAATAAACAGTTAGTGGATATTGGTTTTTGAAAATTTTGAATCAAGTACCAAAGGATCAATACCTTGTTCATCACGGGTGTGTTTGAGGCCATTACATCCTCAAAATGATATTTTTCTGATGATCACGACCATGGCGTAGCCCGTGATCTCCTTTGAGTGCTTTTTTCAAAATGTGAAACAACTTTGATCATGGCCGTTACGAAGGCCATTTGCTCCTTTGTATGGTTTTTAAAGCTTGGTATGGCCGTTACATAAGGCATGATATCCTTATGAACTTTTTAGAAAAAATTTTAACATGACAATCATGGGTGTGTTCATTAAAACGGCCTATATCATGTTCGTGATAGTGGGCGTTATCTCCTATTAAGAGCATGACAAGGCCAATACTATACATCATAGCCTAAGATCATGGTCGTAATGGTGCTAGTGAAATTTATCACAGCCCTTATCACGAGTGTGATAGATCCCATGGTATTGTTCATATATAAAATAATAATAATAATAATAATAATAATAATAATAATAATAATAGATGGGTGAGTTATGAAATGTGACGTGTATATTTAGCTTTGTATGAGTATGAAGTTGTATGATGATTTGAACTTTGTTCAAGTTGATGAAGAATTAAGGATTTTGTATTTAAATGTGGATTAATATGGTTTCATATGAAATGATTTGCCTTGACAGGTTCCAATACTTAATTGGGTTTGAATACAAGTCTTTAATCTAATAAAATCATTATCTAGGAACGCAATAACTTGTTTATTGAATGTTAGGTTAGACATTATCTAATCAATTAAATTAAAGATTGACTTAAAGACTTGCTTGAATTATTTGTGTGTGGATTGTTGAATTGGGCCTGGGGAGCAGCAACCTTATTAATAAGGTTGACATGGTAGTTAGGCACTTAGGTCATCCTTTCATGATGCAATGACTTTCACAAGTAGCTCAGTAGGTAATCAATAAGAGGAATGGTATCAGTGTAATATTTTCTTACTCTTAAGAGGAAATAATATGATTTAGTTCATATTTATATATGGACATGGTTTAACTAGGTAATATCATGGATTAAGTTAAGTAAAGTTGAGTAACGACTGTGAATCCCAGATGAGATTATTATTTGTAAAGTTATGTAGGAGATATAAGTATTTTGGCTGTTTGTATCAACCCGCTGAGCCACTGCTGTTACTCAAGACCCCAAATCTCTAAAGATTATAATCGGAGTTTGAATACTCCAGTGTTGAAATGTTTCACTTAAATAAAGATAAGTAATTTTATTGTTTCTTGTGTTTCATTAGTTAGGATTGTGTGCCACCTTGTTTCTATTTTTGTTTCTATGTACTAGGCTACTGGCTCACTTTTTCCTCTACAGGTAATGATGATGATGAGCATTATGGTAACTTAGGTTATAGTACAGATTGGGAAGCTTTTCTTGATGAATGGAACGTTTAAGATGCTAGACTACTCCATTTTGGTTTTCTTAGAAAAGACAAAAGAAAGACCTTGTTTTGAAATGTAATAGTATAGACTATGGTTTATACATAAGCCTATGTTTTATTATGTAAAGTACCTAAGTTTTTCCTATCATGTACATTATGAGTTTGGTTTTGTAACCTTGGAAGTACCATAGAAGATGGTACTATATTATGTTTTTATATAAAGTTATCTACTCTTAAATGAGTAACATTTGTAAAGTTTTGTATGATGACAGGTTGATCAAGCAACGAGCATAAAACTTTCCTTTCAGACAATCTTATGTATGATATCTTTGTGTATTATACGTAGTTGAGGACTTGACATGTAAAGTTTTAATATATACATGTCAGGTCTCTACAGTAAATTAATATATTAACTTACTTTTCTATTTTGAGAGACTGGATACTCAGTATTTTTGAAGTACCAAAGATTGGTACTAGCAGGAATATATGTATGATGATCTACTCACAGGAGTAGTTTTTTATACAAATAATAGTAAAAGTTTATTTTCCGCCGCTTACTAAATTGTATACAAAATCTAAGTATATGGTTTTAAAATTTGAAATTGAATAGCAATCAATTACAATAGACAATATCTTTTTAGATTGCCTTATGTGTAATGCATAAGTATTATATGCATGGTTAGGCTAGATAAGCCTTGAATCCAAATTCGAGGCATGATATTAGGACCCATAGATTCCTAGAATGTTATCTTAGACTAAGTTCTCCACTTTTGTTTGTTATACCTAAATTAAGAATCTAATTGATTTGTTGTTGCATTTGCATTAGACTACATGGGTTCGAACATATCGTGTGTACTTGTGTTGCAGTTATACTAGGCTTCTTGACTCACTTTTGTCTTTTTCAAATGTCGATGATGATGACATTGATGTGGATCATTATAACCATTTAGGTTATGGGACAGGTATAGACGAGCTATTGAAAGAGTGGAGTAATTAGATGCATTGGACTTTGTTTGTTTGTTTTTGAGGGTTTACTTGTACTTGGGAGATTTTATTATATTGCTGAGTGATTTTCTGCAGATTATTTTGGCTTCGGTTTATTCCTACACTATTTCTTTTTTTATTACCGGTTTGTTTACCTATGGTTGTGGATGTTTAAGGTTTCAGACATACTTTTACTTTTGCTAAATTATATTGAATAGTCTACACATATGAGTAGCTTTTGAAATCTTTTTGCAAAACTTTATTTTCTAGCTGCAATAACAATCGTTTACTGAATTTAATAGACGATTTCATAAATTAATATTGGTTACAAACTCACTCAGTTAATGGTAGCCTTTACATATACCATGGTGAAACTGTAGACACCATGATACCCTAATTGAGGCATGAAAAAAAAAAACAAACAAACAAAAAACATGCAAGAATTAACACCATATAACACTATATCATCATACCATTGCATTATTTGAGATAGTGGAGGCATGTGAACTTATACAAGAGATGTGAGATGGTGGTGAAGAAGATTTGATTGTTGAGTTAGAGAGTGAATTAAGAAATTAAAAATAAAAAGGAAAATAGGGCTAGAATAAATTGTTGATATTTCAAATTTACAAAATGTCGCTTGCTTGTTGAATATTTATTAGGAAGCGATTCATGTGGTTTCGTTGGATTGATTTATAGATGAATTACGAACCGTTTGAACTATCTCTAAACAAAACACAAAATAATAAAGAGCCATATTTTGCAATTCAAATAAATTATTCATTTGGTTTGCTTCAATTAAATGAATAGTCTTGTTGCAAATGTAGTTATGCAAATAATAATTTTTGTCTTTTGCCTATTTACAAATAGTCTTTTTTTTAATGGATGCTATGTCTATTTGTGCCTCGACAATTTTCAATTTTTTTTAATTTTTTCAAATCAACTTATCAAGGCTTTATTATTGCTTGAAACATAGTTTTGTCTAAATTAAATTACCTTTCACTTTTATGTAGGTGTATTCACAGTTCGGTTAACCAGTCTGTGGCTCTATTTTTTTAATCTAACTGTGATCAATTTTTAATATCTCAATCCTAAACTGATCTATTATAAATGGTTAACCGTTGATTGTTAATCGATTTTTTCGTTTAATTTTTTCAATTCTTGGTTTTTAGCTATTTAACATAATGGTTATGTAAAATTTGCAGCTAATTGTATTTTTCAATATGTTCAAAAAACTTAGAGCATTTTTTTTGTAATTATATTAAAACTATACATTAGAATGTAAGACGTGAAAGTATTGTCACTAGAATTGGTGCTATCAAGATAATCATTATAATAGCCTTTTGCTGATGTGTTCTTATCATCCTTGAACAGTTGAGCTCAAAACAAAATCTCAATCACTTATACAAGTATATTATAAAATATATATTATAAATACGGATCGGTTAACCAAAACAATCGGTTTCTAGTTCTATAAACAAAAATGTAACCAAAAATCGAAAAAATTAAAAATGCTATCCTAAACCAAAACGATAGACTTTAACCTCTTTTTTTTTTATTGGTTTTCTGGTTTCAGTTTGGTTATCCTAAACATTGTTTTTTTTTTTTTTTGCACACCCCTACTTTTGTGAGTGAAGAAGTCAAACCAACTTCAAGCTAAGAATTAGTGATTTTTTCTGAAAAAATGCACAAAATCCTTTATGTGCATCATGACTATCTTGCAAAAAAATAAGTTCTTCTATTGCATCAAGAGGTGCTTTCCCCTAATAAATATTACTTTTCACTTTTCATATTTTTTTAAATTTTCATTTTTTTTTTTTTTGGTTTTCTTTTTCTTACTTTCCATTTAGTTAAGTTTTGCTAGACTTTTTGCCATATCTTCCCTAAGCAAAAGCATATGGACAAACACAGTCTGTTTACAGGAATAAATAAGTAAATCAGCCTATTGGTACCTATTTCTTAGATACAACTAACTTACTTAATTAAGGATGTTACAATTAGAAAACAAATTTTAAACATAATTACAATAATTGTATAGAGGCAAGTAGAAGTAGTCAATACACTATGCTCAACCACTATATGTATTTTGTATAAACTTAAGAAAAACCAACAGACTTTCATAATTGCAGAAGTAAGAACATTGAAAAGACAAACGTCGAAAAAAGTATGAGAACGATAACATTAATGATTGTTTACTCAAGAAATTGGAAATTAAAAGTTCACTTAAGCACAAACATCAGGATGGGCAACAAGGTAATCCTCAACAGCCTTAAACATTCCTACAGCCTTGTCCTTGCCTTTCTTCACATCTTCCTCCTTTAGCTCAACTCCTGGCTTCGTGTTGTAGTCGCTGGTCATCTTGCAAACACAACCATCATTTGTGGCTTCAAATTTTATCTCATATACAACAGATTCAATCTTATCAAAAATGACATCACCCTCGATCAAAGTGTATTTGCAGTAGAACTTCTCTGTATCAAGTGCATCCATCTTATGTTTCAAGGATTTCAAATGTCCCCCTATTAACAAAATAAGTTGTAAGAAAACACATAAAAACAACTTAGACCATAATCGCATAAATGCAACATATTACTGACCTTTCTAATTCTTGGATAAATGAACTTATTTGCTACATCGTTTGACATAATAAAATGAAATTTTCATAGTAATTTTTTGCTATTAACTTTCATCACATGGCATCGTATAGAATAAATAAATAATCTAATTTATAATTTTATCTTGAAAAGGATATCTTAATCCTTGAGACATAATGGTACCAACCTTCGGCAAAGTTAGTTTGTTTAATGCTTCCAACACCTCCATCTCCTTCAACATGCTCAATCTTGATTCCTCCGGAACGATCATTGGAATGTGAATGTGGGACTCAAGGATTAAGGCCTTGAACATCCTTTTTGGGGCAACTTTACAGGAAAACTCTCATGTATGTGAAACCCATCTTCTTCTGGACGATGAAAAAGGATGACTTTAAGAATATGTTAATAAGATAACACGACGGGTGCTAGTAATGCAGAAAGTAGAATACGAGTTGTGATGAGAAACAAATATCATACTGATATTTATGAAGAATGAGTGCAAGGATTCTTGCTCGTTAAATTTAATTTTTCTAAATTCTAGCACTCCAAGGTGGACCTCTACAGTTTGTGGGCGCATTTTTCAATTATTTCTAAATCTCTAATTCACTTGAGCAAATGTGAATTGACTTGAACAGTTTCAAGATTTGAGTCTCCATGGTATATTAAAATTTTTACATTCGATGACTGTAATGCATTCGGAATTATGTCTGAAATTTTATTTCGCCTTCTTTCTCCTCGTATATTTTTATATTTAAATATTGGTTGTTTCTCCCTCCTTGGTAACAAGTTCAGAAACGGTTATGAACATAAACTAATAGGGGGTTTGAATGGGATAAAAAGAGATATAATTAAATACTAAACTATTTTAAGAAATAACCTTTTACCTCATATTTGAATATAGTTTGAGTAAAATATATTAATTGGATATTACAAATATGTAACACTGATGAAATTTTTCTATTTTGAACAAATCTCTATGTGATTACCATTTACCGTCTTCTTGTATTAAACGTTACGTACAGTACTCAATGTTTTCCCCCTGTCTAGAACGTCAATGCCAACTATTTCTGCTTACAATGAGTTTATTTTTTATTTTTAGAAGAAGTCTTCAATGGCATCCCATATTAATTTGTCTTATTAGGAGACAATGTGAAAACGATAGCTGTGTGTCATGTGCATGATTTTGAAGCCAAACTATTATTTGATTCCCTGTTTCAAATCTTTCAACGTTGACTCACACAACATCTAGATGGTCAGATTTCACATGATGCTTAATTTCAAACTATTATAAGTTCCTTACCCAATAATAATGTGTTTCGGATGCCCAATTAATTAAATAATGGTTGAGGTAAAAAACTATGAAATAAAATCTGAATTAAGAATTATAATTTCACAAGGAGCTATAATGATAAATTAACATCAAGGTTAAGGAACTCGCATTAAAGCTACAAAGTTTTAGAAGAAGAGTATAACTTGTTTTATGAGAAACAAAATAAGAAAAAATTTATTAGAATGGTACGTTATCTTATTTGCATATTAAATACTCATTTTCCAAAAAGAAAGTTACATTAAATAAACTAGATATTTCTATGAATGGCCTTATAGCTTAGTAGTATCACCTTTATTTTCAAGTGAGATTTACTAAGTGTGAATTCATTTCCTTCATTCTAACGATAAAAAAAGAAAAAAAAAAGTTTCTTAGTATTTTCGTCAATAGTATAAAATTCAAATAAAATTATGAAAATTGGCTTTCAAAATTTTCCTGGTCAAAACATTTTAACTTTTTAGGCTTTGGACAAAGTGAAAAATGAAATTGTTATTTACCCAAAATGCAAAGAAATATGAGCCATTTGAGTTAAGCTAGTCCAATAAGAAGGTTCCCTTTGTCCCTTTTTTCTATCTCGAAAGTCCTTCTTGTGCCGTCAAAGTACTTGTTAATGTATTATAAATGTAGAGATTAGCGAATAGGATCAACCTTAAAACCTATATTCTATAAAATAGCTTTTAGAATTTGTGAGGATTTTTATTCTCCTTTTTTGAAGTCCAATTTTATTAACGATTGATGTCCAATATCACATTATCCAAGTTGCATGTTTATATATTTCTTTAAATGTATATATATATATATATATATCTGAGCCCAAATCCACCTAAGTTTCTTATTATAATTATTAATGTGCTTGAATATAATTTCCTAAGTGAAATACCCTAAACATCCACATGTATTAGAAATTGAGTTTAGATAGATTTGAATAAGTTAAATAAATTATAGGATATAATTAGACGAGTTGACATAATAGAATTAATAATTAATTGAGTAGAATTTAAGATTTTGACTCCTAATCTCCTAAACATGTTTTTAAAATGTTTAGATGATTCATAAACCTTTGATTCTTAACCTAAACTCTCAGTTTCTAAATCTCCTAAAATTTGAGTTCATTTGCTTGAGTAAAAATATCAGTTCTTAAACCTGAACTCAAATTAAATATCCTTTTATCTAAAATAAATTCCTAAATTAAGTTCTTATCTAGGATTCTTAATTTCTAACATATAAGTCCTAAAATTATCTTTTGTATACTTATAGAACTATAGATATTGATTTGATAGTTTTAAACCCATACCTTATTCTAAAATTTTATCCTTATCTTTACCTTTTTATTCCTGTTTCCATGCCTCTTCATTCTTCTTTATTCCCCCTCTTCTTCGTTTCCTTCTTTCTCTTCTTTCCTCTTTTCTCTCTTTTTCTCTTAAAGAAATCTCATTTTGAGAAATACAAAGCGGAAATCAAAGCTAGAAGTGTCACTACTAGAAAACTAGCCTTTAGAGACAGAAAATTTGCGACGGAAAATTTCTGTCTCTAAAAAAATGAATTAGAGACAGATTTGCGATGAATTTGTGATGACATAAATTATGAATAATCTTCTAATTTTATATGCTTTTGCGACGGAATTTGCGACGGATTACACGTTAATTTGAGACGAAAATTTTTCCGTTGCAAATTTGTCTCTGATTTTAGAGGGAAATAAATTATTTTAGAGCCAATTTCTATTTTTTTAAATTCTGTTGCAAATTTGTCTCTAAATTAAATTATTACATATATGTATAATAAATAATTATGTTTAAAATTCATTTTTAATTATACATATTTAATATAATATATAAAATGTGCATTATATAATAAGGACATATATATATTTGTAAATTAATTTTATTATAAAATAACTATAATATGTATAATCATATGTTATATACAACTAATTATATATATTTTATTTATAATATATTTATTATTACATTACATATTTATATATTATAAAGCATAAGTTAAAAATAGTACTTAAACATAAATATTATATTTGTATCTTATTATATATTCTTTTGTATAATAACTTATATAAAAATCAAATTATACAACTTAATAAAATAGTGTATAACAATAATATAATATGTTATATTCAAGTAATATCATAAAATACTACTTAAAAATAAAGTATATTTCAATAATAAAATATGTAAAATAAAATAATTAATATAAAATGTAAACTTAGTATATTTAAACATATACAAATATATAAATAATATATTATATTTTAATAATATATTAATAAAAATATATATATTCATATTATTTATAATTTTTTATTATATAATTATTATAACTATTCATATGTTTTTTTATAAATAAAAAAATTTATTATATATATCTTACATAATTTATATTTACATACTATATTTTATTTAAAATAAATAACATATTTGGGGAAAAAATAATATACTATGTAAAAAATAGTATATTTAAGTAATAAAATATATAATATATAATAATTAGTTAAATATATTTAAATTGGTATTATATTATTTTATTAATATATTAATGAAAAATATTTTTATATTGTTTATATTATATTATAATTGTTAAGTTAACAAAAGAAATAAAAAATAAAATCACACATTAAATTAAAAAATATGCAATTTATTAAGTTAATATAAAATATTAAATAATAATGTAAAAAGTATAATTATAATATATATCATTAAATATATATAAATTTATATGTATAACATTATCTATATTTATGAAATACCCCAAATATTCACTAAGATTAGAAATTGAGTTTAGATAGATTAAATGAATCAAATGAATTATAGGACTTAATTAGACAAGTTGGTTTGATTTAATTAGCTAATAATTAAGTTGGTTTTGAGATTTGAAATTCCTAAAATCTCTAAACATGTTCTAAAAATGTTTAGATAATTCCTAGACTCTTGATTCTTAGCCTAAACGCTAATTCTTAAATCTCAGTAAAATTTGAGTTCATTTGCTTGAATAAAAATATCAGTTCTTAAACCCGAACTCAAATTAAATATCTTTGTATCCAAAATAAATTCCTAAATTAAGTTCTTATTATAAGTTCTTAATTTGTAACCTATCGGTTCTAAAATCATCTTCTAAATACTTATGGAACTATAGATATTGATCTGGTAGTTCTAAATCTAATACGTTATTTTGAAAATATATTTATATTTATCTTTTCTATTTTATATTTCTTTTGTTGCCTGCCTTTTTCTCTCTCTCTCTCTCTCTTTTCTTCTTATTCTTTTCCCGTATCCATTTTCTTCTTCTCTCTCTCCTTCCTTTTTCTTTTTCTCTCAAATTCTTCTCTTCAAATCTCAAATTCAAGATGGAATAAAAGAGAATCAAGTTAGAAATGGGATTTGAGAAGGAAATCAAGCTAGAAGTATAAAGAAAACTCAAGTGTGCATGTGTTCTTAGATAGATAAGTTTTCTATTTCAATTGATCTTTTACTTTAATTGTTCTTTATATGTTTATATGATGTATAAATGTTATAAATAATTAAAAGTGTTGTTTATATATGTATTTATTGGATCATGGTTGATGGGAGTTGGGATTGTGATGAGGAAAATGATGAATTGAGAATAGAAGTTTGATGGAGTTGTTGGAAGTGTTGAAGCGTTTGAGTTGTTTAAAATGATTTTGAAGTGTTGATATGTTGAAAGTAAAGTATATTCATGTTTGAAGTTGTATATGTGTTTAAAGATGATGTTTGAAGTTGATAAAAATGTTTTCAAAAGTCGTTTTTTCAAAAGAGCACGGGCTGTCAAAAAGACATTTTTGTGACAAGCCATGTCACAAAGCATGTCAAAGGCTTTTTCTTTTGAAATTTTAAGTGACATTTTGGAGACATGGCCTGTCCCCAAGTCGTGTCGTTGACTGTGGTGAAATTTCCAGGTCGACATTTTGGAGACATGGCCTGTCCCCAAGTCGTGTCGTTGGCTGTGGTGAAATTTCCAGGTCGACATTTTGGAGACATGACTTGTCCCTTGGCCGTGTCCCTTGAAAAGTTGAATTTCCAGATTTGACATATTTTCGTATTTTCATCATAACTTTTTCATACGACCTCCGATTGAGGTGATTCAAGTTGCGTTGGAAATCTTAAAAAGAGATCTACAACTTTCATGCTTTAAGTTTTTACAAATTCGAAACTTATCGATGCTTAAATTTTGATTCTTTCCAGCTGCAACACTTTTCAAAACAAAGTCAAAAAAAAAACTTGTTTTTATTTGTTAAATGTGTTTTGCTTAGGAAATGGATCTTTTTGAGATAAAATGAGATAGATAAGTGATATTTGATGTGTTGAGTGAATCAATTCATGTAATTAAACATGGGATAAGTAGATTTATAGATTTAACAAATAATTAGATTAAATCTAGAAGTTAGTTATAAAATGAACTTAGTTAACAAACCTAAGTTCAACTTGACTAAATGAACTTTAATGAACTAAAATGGATTAGATTGTTTAACTTTGATGAATTTGGATAGGCTTAAGATAACTTGGGATTAAGTGACTGAGATCTTAGATATATAATGAACTAGTAATTAATCTAAGTCTAACTTGGCTTAATGAACTTTACTAAGCTAAAATGAATTAGATTGATATAGTTTGATCACCTTGGCTTGGTAAAAACTTAAATGACTAATTTTAATCAATTTGGCTAATGTTAAGCTAAATGGGATAATAGCTATTAATTAGCTTAGATGAATGAATTAGGATGATCTTTGAATAATATGGTGAATATGTTGTTTCAAATGTATGTTTACTTGGAAAATGAATGTTTTGGTTTTATGAATTCCTTGCTAATGCTTTTGTAATAAAACACTATAAATAAAGAGAAAAGAAATACTTTGACAGACAAAGGAGAACTGTCCATATTTTGGCGGGGCGAATTCGCAGCCATAGTGGGGTTTCCACATTAGCGTCTGATCAAATAGGATTTAATAAAATGAGTTTGAAAAGGACTGGATAAATAACTTAGTTCTTATATGATTTTGATGAAGTGGATGATTAGTTTAGTTTAGTTTCTTATACGAGCTCTTTTCTTAACAGTGGTGGATATCTGATTTTATCTTCTGGATTATCTTATGAAATTTCCTTCCGAAGCTATGTTTGGATTTCATATTCAAGGTACGCAGTAACTTGCGTGATGATTGATAGGATAGGCATCCTAAATGGATTAAAAACTTAAAGACGGTTTAATAATTGATGTGTTGTTGTGTTTATGCCGTTAAAATCCAATTCCTACGCCAGGTCATGTGTGAACCTAACGGCGACCCCTCATAGTTTGATGAGTTTGGGATGGAAGTTGGTATCTGGTTCGGGGAGCGGCAACTTGCTCGGTTTGAGCATGATAGATCTAGGCGCTTAGGCCACTCCTGTCATTTGAGATGACTTTCATTAAGTGGTACGGCGGGTAGTCGACGGGGGGTATAGATCGGCGAAAATTTATTTAAACTCGGTAGGAAGTACCATAGTTTAGTTCAAACGTTTATGAGAACGGGTGAACTATATTTTATGATATGGACTGAGTATAAATAGAGCTAAGTAACGGCTATTAACCCTGGAGGAAGCTACTTTTCTCTTTGACTTAACGATATCTAGGACGGTATGAGTACCCGAACTACTTATATCAACCCCCTGAGCGTCCGAGTGTTACTCAGGTCCCCTCGCGATCCCTGTTGTCCGGAGTTTGAATACTCCCGTGTTGATTTGTTTACTTTAAAGAAAGATAATAACTTGTGGCTGTTGCATTTGCATTTAGTTAAGCTCGTGTGTCACTTCGTGTGTGATTGTGTTGCTGTGTACTGGGCTCCGGCTCATTATTGTTGTTGTTATTCTTTTTACAGGAATTGTGATTGTTGATGATGATGATGAGACGATGACTTGATGATGATGAGTTTGATGGTGATGATGATTGATGTGATGATGTTTGTCCCGGGTTTTGGCGATTATGAAGATATGGGAGAATGAGTGAGTGTGATAGGATCGAGATATTTTGTATTTTGTTCTTCTTTTGTTTTGTTTTGTAAGAAGACTGGATTTATTTATAAATTGTATTTTCTTTAAGGGCTTGTTAGTGCCCATGTTTTTGTAAATAATCTTTTGTAAATATTTATCTAAGTGAAAGTTTTTCCACTTAATAAGTGGAAGTTGAAATGCTTTTATGTAGAAATGTTTTTATTAAAGTTTATTTTTCCGCTGCTAAATCCAGTTTCTAAAATCTAACTAAACGATTTCATAAATTCTAAAATCGGATAGCAATGTTCAACATAAACACCTTCTTTTAAGACAACCTTACGTATAATTCGCAAGAGTTATACGTGGTTGGGGACTTGGTGTGCTTAATTTGAATTGAGCATGTCGGGTCTTTACAGATGGTATCAGAGCAATGTTTATCTTGAACATTGCCTTTTCATAATGAATTAGGATCGTTTAGAATCGGTGAGTTGAGTGCGGGAAAGCTTGGGGATCCGATTTGTTTGTTTGCTTGTTTATTGTTTCTTGTTGTTTGATAAACCATTAGTTAGTAGTTAATAAAAATAATTTGGTCTCACTAAAATTAATCAACTTGGCTTAAATTTATTTTCTGTTGATATCTGAAAATGAGCTTAAATGAACATTGCATGATTCCTATGTTGTTTATGTATATATATGTTTCTTTATATTGATTTCTTTTATAATGTAATGGTGAATGCTATGTGATGTATATGTATGTGTGTTTTGTTTGTAATATAATTGTGAGTGCTTGTTTGATGCTTGTTTGTAAATTGAAATTAACTCAAATTTGACTAAATGTAAATAGAAAACAAATGATCTAGACAAACACTAGGATTTATCCCCTAAATCTTTTAAAATTTGAAGATAGACTCTTAGGTGCATGTGTGTTATGTATTAGATGTGTTGTTTTAATAAAATATGATAGACTATAATAGGAATTTTCTTTCTTCCTCTCTTAAGTCTAATTTGTTGATATGTTGACAAAATTGAGAAATCGAAATGAGAAGAAAATTCAAGATTTTAAGTGACTTTGACTTCTTAAAAGTGTAAATGTGATAAACATATATTGGAATCAAATAGAAGAAAACTCAAATATTTCAAAGTAAATATGATTCCTTAAAGTTACATATGACCAACATATATCTCCCAAAATCAAAACTAATGTTAAAGCTTAAAATGAAGAGAATCAAATAGAAAAGAAAATTTGAAATATCAAATCGACCTTTACATATCAAATTTATATATGTGAGAGATATAAATTAAAATCAAGTAGAAAAGAAAACTCAAAATGGAAAGAATAATTCCAAATTACAAGTAGATTGGAAAGTAAATTTCAACCTTCCAAACTCTATTAATATGACAACATATTTATCGAAAATCTAATGATATAGCAAAACCGAAACTTCAAATTGACTATCAAATCTAAATCAAATACAAGTTTCTTCCAAAATCAAAAGATTAAAATGGGATAATTGACGAAATATCCTAAGTATATCACGGGTAAAAGTATTCAAGAAATTTTCAAAAGTCAATGTCATATCAAATTGGAAACTAAGATTTGAAATCCTAAAACACTGAATAGATAACTATTTATTATCGATTCCATATTCTCGATCCAAAATAAAAATTGATTCCATATATATGTGCGACCAAAATGACATGAGACGTCTTGATTACTACCATATCAAGATGAATACCAAACATAACATCTTTGATCATTAAAAGAATATGGATACTGTATGTTTCATATGCAAATTGACATATATATGCAAGTGAGAATGGAATAGTGAGTTTATAACTCTCATTGTTGAGTCGTGTTGTTATGTCTTTTGTGTTGTGTCGTTGTGTGTTATCTCAAGGTGAGAGACACACTTGGGTCAGAGTCGTGTTGTTTTTGTTTTTGTTTGAGTTGAGTCTTCTTAAAATCGAGTCAATGGAGGGTTAAAATCGCTAAACTAATTCCTATTGCTTTATATATTTTGAAGTTGCATGGAAAACCAGTTGTGTAAGAGTTAAAGAGACATTAAAGTTTTCAAAATCTTAAAATCAAAACATGAACAAATGATTTTCAAGAAAAGAATGAAATCAATGTAACTTAAATTTCAAAATGTTTCTTCAAATGGAAATGAAAATGAAAAGAAAGTTCCAAATATAAGTGATCAAGGAAAAATGATTCAAAATCCCAATATGTTTTCCGAAATCAAAGATAATGAAAAATATCCAATAGAACTTCAAAATCCTTTTGACAATAATCATATATAACTAGAATTTGGAATTTATATATGTTTTCCAAATAATTCAAAATGAAGAAGTATAAGAATAAAATTCAAAGAAAATGATCAAAGTGCGCAACAGAAGCGTAATGGAACCATAAAGATTAAGTAAAAGTCTTAAAATGATAAAAGGTTTTTGAGATAACAAAGTTAAAAAAAAAAAAAAAAAAGATATGATATGTCTTCTATCAACAAAACTCAAGTGAATTTCGAGGACGAAATTCTTGTAAGGTGGGAAGAATGAAATACCCCAAATATTCACTAAGATTAGAAATTGAGTTTAGATAGATTAAATGACTAAAATGAATTATAGGATATAATTAGACAAGTTGTTAATTTAATTAGCTAATAATTAAGTTGGTTTTGAGATTTGAAATTCCTAAAATCTCTAAACATGTTCTAAAAATGTTTAGATAATTCCTAGACTCTTGATTCTTAGCCTAAACGCTAATTCTTAAATCTCAGTAAAATTTGAGTTCATTTGCTTGAATAAAAATATCAGTTCTTAAACCCGAACTCAAATTAAATATCTTTGTATCCAAAATAAATTCCTAAATTAAGTTCTTATTATAAGTTCTTAATTTGTAACCTATCGGTTCTAAAATCATCTTCTAAATACTTATGGAACTATAGATATTGATCTGGTAGTTCTAAATCTAATACGTTATTTTGAAAATATATTTATATTTATCTTTTCTATTTTATATTTCTTTTGTTGCCTGCCTTTTTCTCTCTCTCTCTCTCTTTTCTTCTTATTCTTTTCCCGTATCCATTTCTTCTTCTCCTTTCCTTTTTCTTTTTCTCTCAAATTCTTCTCTTCAAATCTCAAATTCAAGATGGAATAAAAGAGAATCAAGTTAGAAATGGGGATTTGAGAAGGAAATCAAGCTAGAAGTATAAAGAAAACTCAAGTGTGCATGTGTTCTTAGATAGATAAGTTTTCTATTTCAATTGATCTTTTACTTTAATTGTTCTTTATATGTTTATATAATGTATGGATGTTATAAATAAGTTAAAAGTGTTGTTTATATATGTATTTATTGGATTCATGGTTGATGGGAGTTGGGATTGTGATGAGGAAAATGATGAATTGAGAATAGAAGTTTGATGGAGTTGTTGGAAGTGTTGAAGCGTTTGAGTTGTTTAAAATGATATTTGAAGTGTTTGATATGTTGAAAGTAAAGTATATTCATGTTTGAAGTTGTATATGTGTTTAAAGATGATGTTTGAAGTTGATAAAAATGTTTTCAAAAGTCGTTTTTCAAAAGAGCACGGGCTGTCAAAAAGACATTTTTGTGACAAGCCATGTCACAAAGCATGTCAAAGGCTTTTTCTTTGTAATTTTAAGTGACATTTTGAGACATGGCCTGTCCCCAAGTCGTGTCGTTGACTGTGGTGAAATTTCCAGGTCGACATTTTGGAGACATGGCCTGTCCCCAAGTCGTGTCGTTGGCTGTGGTGATATTACCAGGTCGACATTTTGGAGACATGACTTGTCCCTTGGCCGTGTCCCTTGAAAAGTTGAATTTCCAGATTTGACATATTTTCGTATTTTCATCATAACTTTTTCATACGACCTCCGATTGAGGTGATTCAAGTTGCGTTGGAAATCTTAAAAAGAGATCTACAACTTTCATGCTTTAAGTTTTTACAAATTCGAAACTTATCGATGCTTAAATTTTGATTCTTTCCAGCTGCAACACTTTTCAAAACAAAGTCAAAAACTTGTTTTTATTTGTTAAATGTGTTTTGCTTAGGAAATGGATCTTTTTGAGATAAAATGAGATAGATAAGTGATATTTGATGTGTTGAGTGAATCAATTCATGTAATTAAACATGGGATAAGTAGATTTATAGATTTAACAAATAATTAGATTAAATCTAGAAGTTAGTTATAAAATGAACTTAGTTAACAAACCTAAGTTCAACTTGACTAAATGAACTTTAATGAACTAAAATGGATTAGATTGTTTAACTTTGATGAATTTGGATAGGCTTAAGATAACTTGGGATTAAGTGACTAGATCTTAGATATATAATGAACTAGTAATTAATCTAAGTCTAACTTGGCTTAATGAACTTTACTAAGCTAAAATGAATTAGATTGATATAGTTTGATCACCTTGGCTTGGTAAAAGACTTAAATGACTAATTTTAATCAATTTGGCTAATGTTAAGCTAAAATGGGATAATAGCTATTAATTAGCTTAGATGAATGAATTAGGATGATCTTTGAATAATATGGTGAATATGTTGTTTCAAATGTATGTTTACTTGGAAAATGAATGTTTTGGTTTTATGAATTCCTTGCTAATGCTTTTGTAATAAAACACTATAAATAAAGAGAAAAGAAATACTTTGACAGACAAAGGAGAACTGTCCATATTTTGGCGGGGCGATATTCGCAGCCATAGTGGGGTTCCACATTAGTGTCTGATCAAATAGGATTTAATAAAATGAGTTTGAAATGACTGGATAAATAACTTAAGTTCTTATATGATTTTGATGAAGTGGATGATTAGTTTAGTTTAGTTTCTTATACGAGCTCTTTTCTTAACAGTGGTGGATATCTGATTTTATGGACTTTATCTTATGAAATTTCCTTCCGAAGCTATGTTTGGATTTCATATTCAAGGTACGCAGTAACTTGCGTGATGATTGATAGGATAGGCATCCTAAATGGATTAAAAACTTAAAGACGGTTTAATAATTGATGATTTGTTTGTGTTTATGCCGTTAAAATCCAATTCCTACGCCAGGTCATGTGTGAACCTAACGGCGACCCCTCATAGTTTGATGAGTTTGGATGGAAGTTGGTATCTGGTTCGGGAGCGGCAACTTGCTCGGTTTGAGCATGATAGATCTAGGCGCTTAGGCCACTCCTGTCATTTGAGATGACTTTCATTAAGTGGTACGGCGGGTAGTCGACGGGGGGTATAGATCGGCGAAAATTTATTTAAACTCGGTAGGAAGTACCATAGTTTAGTTCAAACGTTTATGAGAACGGGTGAACTATATTTTATGATATGGACTGAGTATAAATAGAGCTAAGTAACGGCTATTAACCCTGGAGGAAGCTACTTTTCTCTTTGACTTAACGATATCTAGGACGGTATGAGTACCCGAACTACTTATATCAACCCCCTGAGCGTCCGAGTGTTACTCAGGTCCCTCGCGATCCCTGTTGTCCGGAGTTTGAATACTCCCGTGTTGATTTGTTTACTTTAAAGAAAGATAATAACTTGTGGTTGTTGCATTTGCATTTAGTTAAGCTCGTGTGTCACTTCGTGTGTGATTGTGTTGCTGTGTACTGGGCTCCGGCTCATTATTGTTGTTGTTATTCTTTTTACAGGAATTGTGATTGTTGATGATGATGATGAGACGATGACTTGATGATGATGAGTTTGATGGTGATGATGATTGATGATGTTTGTCCCGGGTTTTGAGCGATTATGAATATGGGAGAATGAGTGAAGTGTGATAGGATCGAGATATTAATTGTATTTTGATTCTTCTTTTGTTTTATTTTGTAAGAACTGATTTATTTATAAATTTTCATTTAAGGGCTTGTTAGTGCCCGTGTTTTTGTAAATAATCTATTGTAAATATTTATCTAACTGAAAGTTTCCACTAGTAATAGTGAAAGTTCGAAATGCTTTTATGTAGAAATGTTTTTATTAAAGTTTATTTTTCCGCTGCTAAATCCAGTTATCTAAAACCTAACTAAACGATTTCATAAATTCTAAAATCGATAGCAATGTTCAACATAAACACCTTCTTTTAAGACAACCTTACGTATAATTCGCAAGAGTTATACGTGGTTGGGGACTTGGTGTGCTTAATTTGAGGATTGAGCATGTCGGGTCTTTACAATTTACATAATATATAATATTTTAAATAATAATATCATCATTTGGAAAAAAAAATTATAAAATACTAATGAACATATTATATATCTATAATAAATATATAATTTAAAAAATTATAAAAATGTAAACATTGTATAAAATTAATTAATATTATCTTTATAATAAAATAATTAATGAAAAATCCTTAATAAAGTAAAGTGAAATTTGAAATAAAAATAAATTATAAAAGATATGTAAAATGTTTTATAGTTATTATATTGTAAATTGTGATATCTATTAAATAAATGAACTTTACTCATGAAGATACGAATTGGTTTATCGTTTAGTGTTTGTGAAAACTTCAATGTTAAGTGTGTTAAAATGTAGTATTCTAATGATGGGTGACTCCTGGGAAGGATAAATAAGAAGTAAATGTGTATTTTTAAAAATTTGTCTTAGAATCAGAGACATTTGCAACGGAATAATTTTAATTAATATTTACTAATGATAAATTTAAAAAATCAAATAAAAAACAGGACAAATTTGCGACAGAAATTCCGTAGCAAATTTGCGACGGAAAAAAATCTTCTCTAAAAGAATTAGCGACCGATGATTTTTGAAACAGAAATTTTGCGACGGAAAATCTGTCTCTGAAAGTCTTTAGAGACAGATTTTTCACTTCAGAGACAAAATTTTTTGTCTCTAAAACCAAAATTTCTTGTAGTGTGTAGAAGGAGATCTCAAGTGTTTTTTAGAAGATAAGTTTATAGTTCAATTCATATTTGTTTATTTGTTATTTACATTTATAATTGATGAACTAATATTGAATTGGATTGAGAGTGCTATATATATACATTTATTGATATAATGCTTATTGGGGATGAGGTTTGAGGAAGAAGATGATGAATAGTAGGGTTGGAATTTGTTGAAGTAGTTTGGTTGTGTTTGGTGTTGTTAATGAGTGTAGAAGTGTTGTTTAGACTTCATATGAGTTGTATGTAGCTTTTTATGAGGTTTTGATTGAAGTAGAATGTATGAAAACTTGATAAAATGAAGTTCTAGAAATAAAGGAAATTTATCAGAGTTGTCAAGGGACAAATCACAGGCGAGATTGGGGGTGTGACACGTTCTGATCACATGATTTTTCCAAATCACAGGTGTGATCACGGGCAGGATTAGGTCCCCTGTAGCTTTGATATGTTTTATAATTTGATCATAACTTTTTCACCCAACCTCAAATTGAGGTGATTCAAGTTGCGTTGAAAAACTTAAAAAGAGATCTACAACTTTCATGTTTGAAGTTTTTATAAATTCGAAAAGTATTGATACTTAGATTTTAGTTCTTTCCACCTATTGTATTTTCTTAAACAAAGTCAAAACTTGTATTCGCTTTCTAAATGTTTATTGTTAAGTGTAAATGAATCCCTTTAAGTTAAAATGAGATAGATAAGTGATATTTAATGTGTTAAGTTAATTGAGTGATATAATTAAGCATGAATTAAGTGGATTTACATATTAAATAAATAATTAAATTAAATATAGAAGTTAGTTATAAAATAGACTTAGCTAACTACCTAGGTTCAACTTGATTAAATAGACTTAATTGAGTTAAAATGAATTAGATTGAGTTAGTTTAACCAACTTTGACTTATTTTTTGAATTAAATGATTAAGGTTAATTAATTTTGCTAAGTTTAAGTTAATGTAAGCTCGAGTTAACATGGATCCTAGTTGTATAATGAATTAGTAATGAATCTAAGTACAACATGACTTAATGAACTTCACTAAGCTAAAATGAATTAGATTGTTTAAGTTTAACCAACTTGACTTAGTAAATGAATTAAATGACTAACTCTAATCAATTTGGCTAGGATTTAGTTAAAAGGAGTTAATGGTTAATAATTAGTTTAAGTTAATGAGATAAGATAACCTTAGATTAACATGGTGAATATGTTGTTTCAAAGGTGTGTTTGCTTAAGAAATAGATGTTTTTGTGCATAAATACCTTGATTATGTTGTTGTTGATAAAAGATTATAAATAAAGTGAAAAGAAATACTTTGACAGACAAAAGAGAACTGTCTATATTTTGGCTAGGCGATCTTCGCAGCCATTGTGGGGTTTCAAATTAGTATCTGATCAACTAGGATCATAATAAAAGTTTGAGATGAGTGAATAATTGATATAAGTTCTTATATGAGTTTGTTATATAATTGGATTATTGGTTTAAGTTCTTATATGAATTTAATTCTTGAATAGATATGGATATGTGGTACATTATTTGAGATGGCTTTTGTCTTAACTTCAGAGATCCTGTTTGGATTTCATATGAGAGGTACGTAGTAACTTGCGTGCTGGATGTTAGGATAGGCATACGAAATAGATTAAGAACTTAAACTCGACTTAATAATTGATGAGTGTTGGTTACCTATTACACCGTTGTAAACCCCTAAATTTTTGAATCGATTTAGCTTGAAACCCCAAACCGGAAGTCAACCGGATTTCCCAAAACAATAAAACCCTAGTTTATCGTAACCGCTTAAGTCCGGCATTTCCGTTTTCTTTGGCCCTAGAAAACGAAGTTAGAATAATTAGCTAGAATAGTTCGTAATAGCTATAGGTTATATAAAAATATCAGTCTTGCGAATTTCGGGTGTCTTTTCAACTCGATTGGACACAGTTCTTGAAAAACGTGTCCCGGATTCTGGAATAGTAAAAATATTCTAAATATACCATTAGACTCGTAAAAATACAAGGTATTCAAAAATATCAGTTTCGTAATTTTTCGGTAAGTAAAAATAACAGATATAGCTATTATACGCGTATTTTCTTACTACCGGTACTTTATTAGTCATATCTACTTTACATTACACTATTCATTACTATTCTATACTATTATTTTATCTCTACTTTTTCTTACACCTACTCTTACACACTCCAAAATCTATAATTCTTACTTTTTACCTTTCCTATAACTTTATTTCACATCTACTTTACATATTACATCTTTTATTTAACACAAATCAAAAAAATAAAATCTCTTTCCCCTCCATGGTACATGGCCGGCGCCCCCTTATCCCCTTCCTCCTCAATTTTGTTTCAATTTTTATTTATTTTAATCACACAAAAATCACTTCACATTTTCCTATAAATACCCCCCTCCTCTTTCACTTCTTTCACACCACTACTACCCATAAGTTTCTTACTAAAACTCTCTCAAATTCTTCTCTCAAAACTTTCACAAAATACTATCCCAAAACTCTCTCAAAATAATTCAACAACAACTTCTACCTACAACAAAAACCTATAACCACATACTACTACCAAAATCTTCTTTAGGTAACTATCTTATATTATTTTTTTTCTTCTTCATGTCATGTAACTTTACATGACCATAGTGTGAGTTTTCAAAGACTAAAAGTTATGGAAGCTATATTATGTTCATGTATTGTTCTTGTTCAGGAAAATCTATTTATGTTCATGTTATTATTTTTGTTCATATTATTGTTACTATATCTAAGTATTATTATCTATCTATATACATACATATTTTTTAGAGCATATAAGCTCACTTGTAATTTATTTACTTTATGCAATACAATTTATTTATTATTCCATTGCAATTTATTTATTTATTCCTTGTTAAAATAAGACTAGTCTCTAGTCTTAGACTTGTCATCATCAAGTCAAAACAAATTTTTCTTTCTTTCATTTTATTTTTATTTTTAGGACTAGTCTCCTTCTTAGTCCGGGGAGCCTTGAAAAAGCTAAGACTCCAATACTTGACTTTATTACTTATGTTATTTTACTTGCTATTATTTTCTCATAGTTCATGTTCATTTAAATTGTTGTCCAAAGTTTCAAGTTCTAAAAATAAATTGACAAAAAGCAGATTTTTGACACTTAGAAATAAGTTTATGTAAAGAAGAAAATCTATGGTTTGAAAACAAAGTTATCTTCTATCAAGTTACAAGAAGAAACCACTAAGATTTTAGAAACTACTTTTACTATAAAAAGATTCTTAAGTCACATATTATTACACTTTGTTTTTATCAAGAAAATAAATTTTTATGCATGAATGATTTCTATGAAAAACATAAAACATGAGGAAAGAATGAGAATTTTTTTTTCAAATAAAGATTTTTGCAAACAAAGGAATTTGTACAAGAAAAATAAATGGGAAAAATAGTATTAATATAAAACTTAGAAGAAGGAAAATTTATTTGGAGATATATATATATAGATATATACATGCCAACAAAAAAAAAACATTTTTGAAAAATAAAAGAAACAAAATATTCATTTCAAGGAGTTTACAAACATGAAATTCTTGTAAATTGTATTTCTAAACAACTCCAAAAACCGACATAATTTTACTTAAGTAAAATAAATGGACAACAAACACTTGAGCATGAATGAATGTGAGCTAAGTAAGCATAAAATGAATGTGAACCAAAGTTGTTTTGTGTTGGAAAATTCGTGGTGGATTTCGTCACCACTGTTTTGGTGCCTAAATGGTTTAGTTTGACAAAAATAGTTTTAGAAATGGATAGATATTTTCGAGTAGTGAGAAATCGGTATATTATATGCGTGATTCCAAGTTAAAATGACCAAGTTATGGCCATTTTAAATTGGAATTTTCCTTTATACAAACTTTAACATTCATTTGACATTGTTTTGTCAAAATTCAAGAATATCATCAAGGAATACTCATTTGTGGGTGTTTTCTTTGGCTAGGTGAACCCGAGGAAGGATTCCTTTATCCCGAAGATTATTACGATTAAGTGGAGTGTGTGAACGACTCACTACATAGAGGAATAGTCGACATGGCATGGTGAGTTTATTTCCGTTAAATGTTATACTTGTTGTGTTTGTAATTTAGTTGCATTAGAGTTAGGAAAAAGAAAATAGATATGTATGTTAATTAATTCTTTGAAAGAATCCTAAGAATATTGAAGCCGGAATTGATTATAATGCTTATTTTAGTATAACACTTGCTTTGTATGAAATGCTTTGATCACCTTAAACTTGATAATAATAATGTTATGGTATTATAAATAAGTGGATTCATGCATACCACGAAGTGAGTCACATTGCATTTTGTGTTATTATCCTTGGGTGAGAAGGATAGTAGGCTCATGTCGAAAGCAACACTTGGCGGAAGATCCGAAAGCGATTGCTTGGCTGCTTAAGGGAAATGCTTGGCGGAAAATCCGAAAGTAAGGTCAATTCAAGTACACTTGGAATGCTTGGCGATGAGTTCTCGTAAGCATAAAAATTTTTAACTAAAATTACTTGAATTGAGGTTATGTATCACCAAACCCCGAATGGAGGTCGCAAATCCATTCAACATATAGTTCTCGGAAAATTATATGCTTGTTTGCCAACGTGTATGTTGCATCACATTTGATTGTTTAAACAACTTGTTTGAGACTTTGTCACAAGAAGTTATTTATGGAAATAATTCTCACTAAGCCTGTTAGCTTATACCCCCATAGATATCTTTTGCAGTTTCCCTATTTATGGTTAAAGCCACGAGGACCTTGTGGTCAAGTAATTTCTTTTTGGATAAAGGAATTTTAGATGAAGTATAGTATTAGTATTGATGTACCAATATTCTTGTAATAAATTAGTAATCTCGGGGAAATATCCCTAAGTTGTAAAGATCATTGTTATAAGTGAATGATTATTATGAATCCTTTTTTCTTAATGTGTTATTTATATCTTCTTAAGTTTCATAATTCCATATATGGTCCTCTAAAGTTGTGAAAGCATGCCTTACACTTAATACAAAAGCTTTTGGAATTGGCTAAGGTTATCATACTTAAGCTTTAATATTGAGTGTGGCGAACTATCACGTTTAGGGTACCCTTTGGGGCATGACAACCGTTGAATCTAGTTTGAGGAGCGGCACCTTCTCATGATGTAATGAGACGGTAGTTTTAGGCGCTTATGATGCCTTTGTCATGATGCAATGACTTTTACAAGTGGTACGGCAGGTTGTCAATGGGTTTTTGGTATCGGTATAACATTTAGGATGAAGTAACATGATTTAATTCGATGTTTTTAGGACTTGAATTAGGTGATGTTATGGACTGAGATAAGTAAAGATGAGACACAGGTGAGAACCTTATATGAGACTATTTTTCATTTTTAGATATACAATCTAGGAGATATAAGTCCCCAAACGACTTATGTCAACTCCTTGAGCATCGAGGTCTTTACTCAGATCCTCCCAAATGTCTCTATCGCCCGAAGTTTGAATACTCCCATATTGCTTTGTTACCTTAAAGAAAAGATAATAATATGTTGATGTTGCATTGCATTTAGTTAAGATCGTGTGTCACTTCATGTGTGAATGTGTTACTGTGTACTGGGCTTCGACTCATTCTTGTTGTTGTTTTTCTTTTTACAGGAGTTGATGAAGATGAGTGATGATATGATGATTTGATGATGATGTAGAGTATTGTTGTTTTTTTTGTTGTTATTATTGTTGTTGATGATGAGATGTTGATATAGATGATGTGATGATGTTTGTCTTAGGTATTGGGCGTTTTAGTTAATCGGGGAAGGATGAGGAGGAGTTATGTGAGTTAGGGCCAAATGGATTATTTGTACTTTGTTTTATTTTATTTTGTTTTAACTTCAAGAGTTAGATTTATTTTTTGAACTTGTAATATTCTTTAAAGGAGTGCACATTTGTTTGTAAATGGTTGTCTACCCCTTAAAAGTAAATTTTAAAGTGTTTTTATAAAGTTTTGTTTCTCATAAAGTTGATATGCTCTGTAGGGAGTAGAGTTTTATAAATTGTTTTTATTAAAATTGCTTTTCTGCTGCTAAATTCAGTTATTCAAGAATCTAATTAAACGATTTCATAACTTGGAATTGAGTAGTAATGTTCAACATAAACAAAATCTTTTAGATGAAGCCTAAACATGTAATACTTTAGAGTATTATAAAATATTATATGCGGCAGTCGCGCTTTAATCGATTTAATCGAATTAAATTTCTAGGGTGTTACACTAAGTCAATCACCTAAAAAATTGTAATAATTAACTATATTACTTTTGGGCTTGACCTAGGTTCCCTTAAAAGCCCAATAATTATATTACTTTGGGCTTAGTCTAGGCTCCGCATTTTACTTAATGGACTTATTTGCATTATCTCAAGCTCATACAACTATCTATAGATTCAATACCTATTTTATGAACTTAATTAAAATTACTAAAACCCATTAACTTAAAAGAAATAATAATCCAAATCTTGATTGAGGTCCTATATGATATATGATCTTAGCATAACTAATTTATCAAATATAATTTGATAGATAAAACCTTATATTTAATTCTTATGAAAGATAATATTCTTGTTGCTTACTAGGATGTGCATCTACAATGAATTAATACTTAAAGATGACTAAAATAATTACTTGAGTGTACTTGAATCGGTTTTCTTTTTTTTTTTTTTTTTATCTAAGCCAAGGAGCTAGAACCCTATTGAGTGGATAGTTGCAAGCCAAAGCCTACTTACGTTTGCTAAGAAGTTACATATGTGTAGTTTACAACTTATGGGGCCAACTAAATTACACAATGTCATGGACTAAAAAATGAAAAGAATGTAATAGTTGTAAACCTTGGAAAAAGCTACTACATGACTAGAGTTAGGTTAAAAAGGAATTTGGTCTGCATTTATCAACCCCTAAGTAATTGTTACTACTTAGGTGAAATTTCACAAAATTCCTATACACAGTTAATTGAGATAGTATTAGTTACTTAGTATACAAATATGAGTAAATTTTTACTTTTCTTTGGTTTGGGATAGGGTTTGGTTGCAAATAATTTAGATATATGAGTATAATAAAATTTATAGAATGAATACATTTAGAATAAAGACTTTATATTTTAATTATTCATTTTAATTTGTCTATCTATCCTTTTTCATTTTAAAATTTCATTTGGATTTAGATATCTAAATTTCAATCCTTAAATCATAAAAATTTTAATCCCAATTCATTTTAAGAAAACATTTATGAAAATAAATTCTTACTTAAAAATTAGCTAAAGTCTTATGCTAGTTTATCTTCTTGTATTAAAATTTTTTTAAAACCATTGAGCCCGTTTCATTAAGCAAACTTAAATCCAAGTTTAAATGTCCAATTACAAGCCCTAAAGCCTAAAACCTTTGTTTAACATGCACCTAATAATGTTTCTTAACATGAGATAATTAAAAAAGGTGCCAAAAAGTCAAAGTTGCTTTTTAGATATTTATCAAGTAAACAATTAACAAAATTATCTCATAATTTACCCTAAAGCAGGTGCCATTTTCAGCTGGGAGAAGCTATATCATCTTCATCAATTTTTCTTCTAAATATTTCACCAAAATCCTCCAAAATTCTTGTTCTTATGTCAACCCTATTTTACTTAAAGTACTACTTACTTTCTCTAATCATTTATTTACTTATTTCTTCCATAAAACCAATCTTTGTTCTATTGAATTTCTAGATGAGTTGGAATTGAGAAATAGGTCGAGTTTATGCATGATTAAGCTTCTATATCTTAAAAGAGAAGAGTAGCAGAGTTTATAATGTATATTTTATAAAATAGGTGAATATACTTAGTTACATGTTGAAATTTTATGGAAAGTAGGTTATTAATGTTGTTAGTATTAGATAAGTAAAGTTTTAGTGACAAGGTTGATAGTTAGTATTTAAACCCATATATGATAAACTTTAGTTGCTTGACAGTTTAATGTTATGTATGTGTAGTATGTATATGAATGTGTAATGTGTATATAAACTTAATAAATGCTTGATATTATGCTTATATGTTAACGTTGTGAAGTTTCTATTTAAAAGAGATCACATTAGTAGGTTAAGTAATGCAAATTTATGAAAATTTCTAAGCAAAGAACACTAAGTTAGTACCCTATTCATCATAGGCATAATGAAGGGCGTTATTCCTTCGAAAATTTATTTTTGCTAAATCACAGGCATGATGGAAACCGTGATCTCATCGAACAAATTTTAAAATCAATCACAGCCACAATCCAAACTATAACTATATCACAACCTTGATAGTGGTCGTGATCCCTTTTGTAGGATTTTCAAAGTGTGAAATGCCCGTCATCACTAGTGCGATCTTACCTGCAATTCATATCACGACCTTGACCATAATTGTGATAGATCCTCAGATATTGTTAATAATAATAATAATAATAATAATAGCATAAAATCTTATGTAAATGATTAATTGAATGCAGCCTTAATATTTATTTATATTGAGATGTATATAACCTAAACTTGATTAAGTAGTTAGTTAATGAAAGTAGATAAATAGACTAATAATAGTTACTAATATGAGATAAATTCTTTGAAACAAATTTGTCCATTCAATTATGTGTATCTTGTGATCATATGCAAAGTACTTCGACTCAACAAAGTATGTAGTAACTTGTTTGTTGTTTGTTTTTTGTTGATTATCTAAGATACACATCTTTAATAAATTAAAACTTAAATATGGCCTAAATAATGATTATCATGTTTATGCTTGTGTCGTTTAATCTGATGACCTTGCTAAATGATGTCTACATGTTAACTAGGCAATTAGACTACCCTCTATCATTGCTAATGATAATTTATAGGTGGCTAGACGGGTAGCTGTTCGGGCAAATGATATTGGTGTAACGTTTACTTGCACTTAGGAGGAAGTAAACGTTTTAGTTAACATTTATGGGACTATTAGAGTGTGAGTGCTCCATCATTGCTTTGTTACACTTAAAAATTAAAGAGATAATTTATTGATTGCTATATTGCATTAGATTAAGAGTGTGTGTGTGTGTGTGTTCATCTTGTATGTGCATGTGTTACTGTTGTATTAGCTTCGGCTCACATTTTCTTTTACAAGCGTTGAAGATTTTGATGATTCCTATGATTATCTAGGCTATGGCACGGACTTAAAAAGCACAGATAGAATTTCTTGATGTGTGGGATGATTGGGACCCACAAAAATATGGATATATATTTTGTTTAAGACTTTGTTTATACTTTTAAAACTTGTAATTTTGTTAAAACTTATCTATAAGCTTATAATCTGTAAATTAATATATTAACTTTTATGTTTGAGAGACTAGATACTCACAAGAGTAGTTTTTGATACATATAATAGTAAAAGTTTATTTTCCGTTGTTTTCTAAATTGTATACAAAAATCTAATTTTATGGTTTTAAAATTTTAAATTGAATAGCAAACAATTACAATAAAAGATATCTTTTGGATAACCTTATGTGTAATGCTTAAGTATTATGCACAGTTAGGCGATACGCCTTGAATCCTAGTTCGGGCCATGACATCAGGACTCCCAGGTTCCTAGCATGTTACCAAAGTCTAAGTGCTCCACTTTTGTTTACTATACCTAAATTAAAAATCTAATTGATTTGTTGTTGCATTTGCATTAGACTACGTGGGTATGAACATATCATGTGTGCTTGTGTTAAGTTATATTAGGCTTCTAGACTCACTTTTGTCTTTTACAAGTTGATGATGATGACTCTAATGTGGATCATTATAACCATCTAGGTTATGGGATAGATATAGACAAGCTATTGAAAGAGTAGAGCAATTAGATGCATTGGACTTCGTTTGTTTGTTTTGATGGTTTACTTGTACTTGGGAGATTTTATTGTATTGATGAGTGATTTTCTACAGATTATTTCGGCTTTGGTTTATTCCTATGCTAGTGTTTTTCTGATTACTGGTTTGTTTACCTATAATGGTGGATGTTTGAGGTTTTAGACATACTTTTACTTTTGTTAAATTATATTCAGTAGTCTACTCGTATAAGTAGCTTTTGAAATCCTTTTGCAAAACTTTATTTTCTACTGCAATAGTAATCATTTACAAAATTTAATAGATGATATCATAAATTAATATTGGTAAGAAACGTACTCAGTTAATGATAGCCTTTACATATACCATGGTGAAACTGTAGACACCTTGATACCCTAATTGACACGCGAAAAAGGAAAAAAAAAAAACAAAATAAGCATGCAAGAATTAACACTATATAACATTATATCATGACAACATTGCATTATTTGAGATAGTGAAGGCACGTGAACTTATATAAGAGATGTGAGATGGTGGGGAAGAAGATTTGATTGTTGAGTTAGAGAGTGAACTGAGAAATAAAAAATAAAAAGGAAAACATGACTAGAATAAATTGTTGATGATGTTTCAAATTTACAAAAATATTGCTTGTTTGTTTTATAAGCGATTCATGTGGTTTCGTTGGTTTGATTTCTAGATGAATTATGAATCGTTCCAACTATCTTTAAACAAAACATAAAATAATAAAGAACCATATGTTGCAATTCGATTAAATTATTCATTTGGTTTGCTCCAATTAGCTGAATAGCCTCATTGAAAATGTACTTATGCAAATAATAATTTTTGTCTTTTTGCATGTTACAAATAGTATCTTTTTTAAACAAAAAATGGATGTTATGTCTATTTGTGCCTCAACAAATTTCAACGATTTTTTTTTAAAATTTTTTTTCATGGAACATAGTTTTGTCTAAATTAAATTACCTTTCACTTTTTTGTGGGGGTGTTCATGCTTTGATTAATCGATCCGTGGATCCATTTTTTTACCTAATTGTGATAATCGATTTTTTAATATCTCGATCATAAACCTATCAATTATAAACGATTAACCACCTGACGTTTAGCCCTTTTTTTCGTTTATTTTTTTTAGTTTTTAACCATTTGATATAATAGTTATGCAAAATTTGTAGTTAATCATATTTTTCGAAATATTCGTAAAAAAATAGAGCATTTTTTTTTATAATTGTATTAAAAACTATAAATTAAGAATGCAAGACATGTGAAAGTGTTGTTAACGGATATTGGTGCTATCAAGATAATCATTATAATAGCCTTTTGCTCATGTGTTCTTATCAACCTTAAATAGTTGAGCTCAATACAAAATCTTAATCAATTATATAAGTATATTATAAATTATATGTATTTATAAATACGGATTGGTTAACCGAAACCATCGTTTCTAGTTCTATAAATCAAAACCGTAACCGAAAATTAAAAAAAAAAATTAAAATGCTAATCCTAAACCAAAGCAATGGATAGTTTTAACCCTTTTTTTAATCGGTTTTCTGGTTTCGATTTGGTTATCTAAATTTTTTTTTTTTCACACCTCTCTTTTTACGAGTGAAGAAGTCAAACCAATGTCAAGCTAAGAACTATTGATTTTTTTGAAAAAAATTGCACAAAATTCATTACGTGCATAGACTATTTTGCAAAAAATAAGTTCTTCTATTGCATTGAAGTGCTTTCCCCTAATAAATATTACTTTTCACTTTTTATATTTTTTTCAAAATTTCATTTTTTTTTTTGGGCTTCTTTTTCTTACTTTCCATTTAGTTAAGTTTTGCTAGACTTTTTGCAATAGCTTCCCTAAGCAAAACCATATGGACAAACAGAGTCTGTTTATAGGAATAAATAAGTAAATCAGCTATTGGTACCTATTTCTTGGATACAGCTAAGTTACTTAATTAAGGATGTTACAATTAGGACACAAATATTTAAACATAATTTATAATAATTGTATAGTGGCAAGTAGAAGTAGTCAATACACTATGCTCAACCACTATTTATAAACCATTTTCATTTCACAAGATCCATACACACTATACGTATTTTGTATAAACTTAAGAAAAACCAACAGACTTTCATAATTGCAGAAGTAAGAACATTGAAAAGACAAACGTCGAAAAAAGTATGAGAACGATAACATTAATGATTCTTTAATTAAGAAATTGGAATTAAAAGTTCACTTAAGCACAAACATCAGGATGGGCAACAAGGTAATCTCAACAGCCTTAAACATTCCTACAGCCTTGTCTTGCCTTTCTTCACATCTTCCTCCTTTAGCTCAACTCCTGGCTTCGTGTTGTAGTCGCTGGTCATCTTGCAAACACAACCATCATTTGTGGCTTCAAATTTTATCTCATATACAACAGATTCAATCTTATCAAAAATGACATCACCCTCGATCAAAGTGTATTTGCAATAGAACTTCTCTGTATCAAGTGCATCGATCTTATGTTTCAAGGATTTCAAATGTCCCCTATTAAAATAAGTTGTAAGAAAACACAATAAAACAACTTAGACCATAATCGCATAAATGCAACATATTACTAACCTTTCTAATTCTCGGATAAATAAACTTATTTGCTACACCATTTGACATAATAAAATGAAAATTTCATAGTAATTTTTTGCTATTAACTTTTATCACATGGCATTATATAGAATAAATAAATAATATAATTTATAATTTTATCTTGAAAAGGATGTCTTAAGCCTTAAGAAACATAATGGTGCCAACCTTCGGCAAAGTTAGTTTGTTTAATGCTTCCAACACCTCCATCTCCTTCAACATACTCAATACTCTTGATTCCTCCGGGAACGATCATTGGAATGTGAATGTGGGACTCAAGGATTAAGGCCTTGAACATCCTTTTTGGGGCAACTTTACAGGAAAACTCTTCAGTGTATGTGAAACCCATCTTCTTCTGGACGATGAAAAAGGATGACTTTAAGAATATGTTAATAAGATAACACGACGGTGCTAGTAATGCAGAAGTTAGAATATGAGTTGTGATGTATCGTACTGATATTTATAGATGAATGAGTGCAAGGATTTCTTGCTCGTTAAATTTAATTTTTCTAAATTCTAGCACTCCAAGGTGGACCTCTACAGTTTGTGGGCGCATTTTTCAATTATTTCTGTATCCCTCTAATTCACTTGAGCAAATGTGACATTGACTTGAACAGTTTCAAGATTTGAGTCTCTCCAAGGTATAATAAAATTTTTACATTCGATGACGGTAATGCATTCGGAATTATTGTCGTGAAATTTTATTTCGCCTTCTTTCTCCTCGTATATTTTTATATTTAAATATTGGTGTTTCTCCTCCTTGGTAACAAGTTCTGAAACGGTTATGGATTTAACATAAACTAATAGGGGGTTGAATGGGATAAAAATAGATATAATTAAATAATAAACTATTTTAAGAAAAAACCTTTCTACCTCATATTTGAATATAGTTTGAGTAAAATATATTAATTGGATATTACAAATATGTAACACTGATGAAAATTTTTCTATTTTGAACAAATCTCTATGTGATTACATTTACCGTCTTCTTGTATTAAACGTTACGTACAGTCAGTAAATGTTTTTCCCCCTGTCTAGAACGTCAATGCCAACTATTTCTGCTTACAACGAGTTTATTTTTTATTTTTAGACGAAGTCTTCAATGGCATCCCATTTGTACGATGCTATATATAATTCGGTGAATAAGATATTCGTCTTATTAGACAATCTGAAAACGATAGCTGTGTGTCATGTGCATGATTTGAAGCCAAACTATTATTTGATTCCCTGTTTCAAATCTTTCAACGTTGACTCACACAACATCTAGATGGTCAGATTTCACATAATGCTTAATTTCAAAACTATTATAAGTTCCTTACCCAATAATAATGTATTTCGGATGCCCAATTAATTAAATAAAGGTTGAGGTAAAAAACTATGAAATAAAATCTGAATTAACAATTATAATTTCACGAGGAGCTATAATGATAAATTAACATCAAGGTTAAGGAACTCGCATTAAAGCTACAAAGTTTTAGAAGAAGAGTATAACTTTTTTTATGAGAAACAAAGTAAGAAAAAATTTAATTAGAATGGTACATTATCTTATTTGCATATAAATACTCATTTTTCAAGAAGAAAGTTATATTAAATAAACTAGATATTTCTATAAATGGCCTTATAGCTTAGTAGTATCACCCTTATTTCTCAAGTAAGATTTACCAAGTGCGAATTCATTTCCTTCATTCTAATGATGAAAAAAGAAAAAAAAAATTTCTTAGTATTTTCGTCAATAGTATAAAATTCAAATAAAATTATGAAAATTGCCTTTCAAAATTTTCCTGGTCAAAACGTTTTAACTTTTTAGGCTTTGGACAAAGTGAAAAATGAAATTGTTATTTACCCAAGATGCAAAGAAATATGAGCCATTTGAGTTAAGCTAGTCCAATAAGAAGGTTCCCTTTGTCCCTTTTTTCTCTCTCGAAAGTCCTTCTTGTGCCGTCAAAGTACTTGTTAATGTATTATAAATGTAGAGATTAGCGAATAGGATCAACCTTAAAACCTATATTCTATAAAATAGCTTTTAGAATTTGTGAGGATTTTTATTCTCCTTTTTTGAAGTCTAATTTTATTAACGATTGATGTCCAATATGACATTATCCAAGTTGCATGTTAATATATTTCTTTAAATGTATATATCTATCTATCTATATATATATATATATATATAAACCCAAATCCACCTAAGTTTCTTATTATAATTATTAATGTGCTTGAATAGAATTTTCTAAGTGAAATACCCTAAACATCCACATGTATTAGAATTTGAGTTTAGATAGATTTGAATAAGTTAAATGAATTATATGATATAATTAGACAAGTTGACATAATAGAATTAATAATTAAATAAGTAGAATTTAAGATTTTGACTCCTAATCTCATAAGCATGTTTTTAAAATGTTTAGAGGATTTATAAACCTTTAATTCTTAGCTAAACTCTAGTTTCTAAATCTCTCTAAAATTTGAGTTCATTTGCTTGAGTAAAAATATCAGTTCTTAAACTCGAACTCAAATTAAATATCCTTTTATCTAAAATAAATTCCTAAATTAAGTTCTCATCTAGGGTTCTTAATTTCTAACATATGGTCCTAAAATTATCTTTTAAATACTTTTGGAACTACAGATATTGATCTAATAGTTTTAAACCTATACCTTATTCTAAAATTTTATCCTTATTTTTACCTTTTTATTTTTTTCTCCTGCCTCTTTATTCTTCTTTATTCCCTCTATTCTTCGTTTTCTTCTTTCTCTCTTTTCTCTCTTTCTTTCTTAAAGAAATCTCATTTTGAGAAGATATAAAGTGGAAATCAAAGCTAGAAGTGTAGAAGGAGAGCTCAAGTGTTCTTAAGAAGATAAGTTTATAGTTCAATTCATATTTGTTTACTTGTTATTTACATTTGTAATTGATGAACTAATGTTAAATTGGATTGAGAGTGCTATTTACATATGTACTTATTGATCTAATGCTTATTGGGGGTTGCGTTTCAGGAAGAAGATGATGAATAGTGGGGTTGAAATTTGTTAAAGTAGTTAGGTTGTGTTTGGTGTTGTTGATGAGTGTAGAAGTGTTGTTTAGACTTGATATGAGTTGTATATAGCTTTTATGAGGTTTTGATTGAAGTAGAATGTGTAAAACTTGATAAAATGAAGTTGTAAAAACAAAGGAAATTGGTCAAAGTTGTCAGGGGACAAATCACGGGCAAGATAAGGGGTGTGAAACACTCTGATCACGTGATTTTTTAAAATCACAGGTATGATCACGGGCAGGATTAGGTCCCTTGTAGCTTTAACATGTTTTTATAATTTGATCATAACTTTTTCATCCAACCTCAAATTGAGGTGATTCAAGTTGCGTTGGAAAGCTTAGAAAGAGATCTATAACTTTTATGTTTCAAGTTTTTACAAATTCGAAAAGTATCAATGCTTAAATTTTAGTTCTTTCCAGCTATTGCATTTTCTTGAACAAAGTCAAAACTTATATTTGCTTTCTAAATGTTTGTTGTTAAGTGTAAATGAATCCCTTTAAGTTAAAATGAGATAGATAGGTGATATTTAATGTGTTATGTTAATTGAGTGATATAATTACGCATGAATTAAGTAGATTTATAGATTTAATAAATAATTAAAATAAATATAGAAGTTAGTTATAAAATAAACTTAGCTATAGTTTAGGTTCAACTTGATTAAATAGACTTCAATGAGTTAAAATGAATTAAATTGAGTTTGTTTAACCATCTTTGACTTTGTTTTTGGATTAAATAATTAAGGTTAATTAATTTGGCTAAGTTTAAGTTAATGTAAGCTCGAGTTGACATGGATCCTAGATGTATAATTAATCTAAGTACAACATGACTTAATGAACTTCACTAAGCTAAAATGAATTATATTGTTTAAGTTTAATCAACTTGACTTAGTAAATGAATTAAATGACTAGCTCTAATCAATTTGGCTAGGATTTAGTTAAAAAGAGTTAATGGTTAATAATTGGTTTAAGTTAATGAGATAAGATAACCTTAGATTACAATGGTGAATATGTTGTTTCAAAGGTGTGTTTGCTTAAGAAGTAGATGTTTTTGTCCATAAATACCTTGATTATGCTGTTGTTAATAAAAGATTATAAACAAAGTGAAAAGAAATATCTTGACAGACAAAGAAGAACTATCCATATTTTGGTTGGGCGATCTTCACAGCCATAGTGGGATTTCAAATTAGTATTTGATCATCTAGGGTCATAATAAAAGTTTGAGATGAGTGAATAATTGATATAATTTCTTATATGAGTTTGTTATATAATTGGATTATTGGTTTAAGTTCTTATATGAATTTAATTCTTGAATAGATATGGATATGTGGTACATTCTTTGAGATGGCTTTTGTCTTAACTTCAGAGATCCTATTCGGATTTCATATGAGAGGTACGTAGTAACTTGCGTGTTGGATGTTAGGATAGGCATACGAAATATATTAAGAACTTAAACTCGACTTAATAATTGATGAGTGTTGGTTACCTATTACACCGTTAAATCTGGTTCGAGGAGCGGCACCTTGTCATGATGTAATGAGACGTTAGTTTTAGGCGCTTTGGACACCTTTGTCATGATCCAATGACTTTTACAAGTGGTACGGCAGGTTGTCGATGGGGTTTTTGGTATCGGTATAACATTTAGGATGAAGTAACATGATTTAATTCGATGTTTTAGGACTTGAATTAGGTGATGTTATGAACTGAGATAAGTAAAGATGAGATGGGTGAGAATCTTAGATGAGACTATTTTTCATTTTTAGATATACAATCTAGGAGATATAAGTCCCCGAACGACTTATATCAACTCCTTGAGCATCGAGGTCGTTACTCAGATCCTCCCAAATGTCTCTGTCGCCCGAAGTTTGAATACTCCCATATTGCTTTGTTTACCTTAAAGAAAAGATAATAATATGTTGATGTTGCATTGCATTTAGTTAAGATCATGTGCCACTTCATGTGTGAATGTGTCACTGTGTACTGGGCTTCGACTTATTCTTGTTGTTGTTTTTCTTTTTACAGGAGTTGATGAAGATGAGTGATGATATGATGATTTGATGATGATGTAGAGTATTGTTGTTGTTGTTGTTGAGATGATGATGATGAGATGTTGATATGGATGATGTGATGATGTTTGTCTTAGTTATTGGGTGCTTCAGTTAATCCAGGAAGGATGAGGAGGAGTTATGTGAGTTAGGGCCAATGGATTATTTGTACTTTGTTTTATTTTATTTTGTTTTAGCTTCAAGAGTTAGATTTATTTTTCGAACTTGTAATATTTTTTAAAAGGCGTATTAGTGCACATTTGTTTGTAAATGGTTGTCTACCCTTAAGAGTAGATTTTAAAGTGTTTTTATAAAGTTTTGTTTCTTATAAAGTTGATCTGCTCTGTAGGGAATAGAGTTTTATAAATTGTTTTTATTAAAATTTATTTTCTATTGCTGAATCCAGTTATTCAAGAATCTAATTAAACGATTTCATAACCTGAAACTGAGTAGCAATGTTCAACATTAACAAAATCTTTTAAATGAAACCTAAGCGTGTAATACTGTAGGGTATTATAAAATATTACACGCGGTAGTAGCGCTTTAATCGATTTAATTAATCGAATTAATTTTTAGGGCGTTACACTAAGTCAATCACCTAAAAAATTGTAACAATTAATTATATTACTTTTGGGCTTGACCTAGGTTCCCTTAAAAGCCCAATAATTATATTACTTTTGGGCTTGGTCTAAGCTCCCCATTTTCCTTAATGGACTTATTTGCATTATCTCAAGCTCATGCAACCATCTATAGATTCAATACCTATTTTATGAGCTTACCTAAATTATTAAAGCCCATTAACTTAAAAGAAATAATAATCCAAATCTTTATTGAGGTCCTATATAATACATGATCTTAGCTTAACTAATTTATCAAATATAATTTGATAGATAAAACCTTATATTTAATTCTCATGTAAGATAACATTCTTGAATTAATACCTATTTACATTTGTGCCTATCTTCTAAGCTTCTATAGGCTACTGATATTATAACAGGTACATTGTAAGCCCTTGAATTTTTCAATAACGGTTTTGGAATACCGAATTGAAACCCTAAAGTCTGATCCAAGTTGAAACCAAACCTTAATCAATTTCGATCACGGGATTTCATAAGAGAACCTTCAAAAACAAAAATAGAAAGTTCAATAATCGTTCGATTCAAAAACCCGAACATGAGAAGATCCACCCACCCAATCCCTGATATAAACATCTCAATTTCTAGGGTAAAGTTGGATTAAACCCTAACCCTAGTCAAACCGGAGTTTCCAAAGTCAACAAAGGATAAGACAATCAAACAATTTCAACTCTGGCAATCCCGCGTTCTCAAATCATAGAAAACGAAATTAAGTTAATGGCTTAAAATAGTTCGTAATAATATAGGGTAACATAAAATATCAGATTCGCGAATTTCGAGTGTCCTTCGGACTCAAACGAGATCAGTTCGTGAAAAGCGTGTCCCGAAGCTCGGAATAATAAAAATATTCCTATAACACCAAAAGACTCGTAATTAAATAAGGATTTCAAAAATATCAGTTTTAGAATTTTTCAGTAACTAAAAATAACAGATATAGGTCGTTTCCGCGTATTTTTATTACTACCGGTATTTTATATGTCTAGTCTACTATTCGTAGTACTATTCCTACTATTCATTACTATTTCACTATCTCTACTTTTTCTTACACCTATTTCTTACTACCTACATACCTATTTTCTTATTTTTTACATTTCCAATACAACTTTATTCACATCAAACCTTACACATTATTTATTTCCTTTGCAAAAAATTACAAAATAAACAAAATACCCTCTCTCTCTCTCTCTCTATCATAGGCGCCGGCCATCTCTCTCCCTTTCTCATTATTATTTCTTTTTCAATTTATTTTATTACATCCAAAATTCACTCCAAAAATTCTATAAATACCCCATTCCTCCTTCATTCTTTCACACACTCATTTTACATAACAAACTCTACCAAAATACTCTCTGAAAACCTCTCTCTAACAAATCTCTTCCAAAATACTCTCTACCATTCCCTATAACTTCAAGAAGAAAATAACAAACTCAAAACCCATTCATCTCTTTTCAAACTTTCCATTAAACCTTGGGTAAAAACCCTACTTATATTTCTTCATCATGTTCATACAACTTAGCATGAGCTTAGTGTATGTTTCTTAGGCTCATATGAGTTAAAGAAACAATAATATGTTCATGTTTTGTTTTTGTTCATGTTTCTATTCTACATTATGTTATTATGTTGTTGTTATTATTGTTATTTTTTTTTATCTAATCTAACTTATATAGTATTATGTATACTATATATATATATATATATATATTTATTTAGAGCATATAAGCTCATTTGTTATTTATTTACTTTCATTTCTTGCAATTTATTTATTTACTTGTTTTATACAATTTATTAAGACTAGTCTTTCTAGTCTTAAACTTGTCCATATCAAGTCAAAACAATTTTCTTTCTTTTTTTTTTCTTTTCTTTTCTTTTCTTTTGAGACTAATCTATTCTTAGTCTCGGGTTGCCTTGATGAAGCTAAGGCTCCCAATACATGATCGGGATACTTTGATGAAATTAAGGTTCCCAATGCTTGACTTTTTTAATATGTTTATTTACTTACAAGTATTTCTTTTTATTATGTATTATCTTTAATTTTACATTGCTGCATAATCATATTCATGCATGATTAAGAATGTTGTTATCTTAGATAAAAGTAAAAAATGAATTCTTTCTTAAATAAAGAAAAGTAAACAAGATTTCTTAACAAAAGGAATTTAAAAAAAAAAAATCTTAGTTTTGTTTAAACTTTTTTCAAAGGATGAACTAATCATAAATTCTAGAAAAATTATTATGGAAGATTTCTTCGAAATAATAAAAGGAACTCATTTCTTTTAAAGAAACTAAACACTCCATCAAGATAAGAATTTTTAGTCTTGAACAAAAAAAAAAAAAAAAAAAAAACTTGAACTCAACTATATCTTTTAATAGGACAATTCTAGGCTTCGAAAATCACATATTATGAAAGTAACTTCAAAACTTGAATTATTTTATTGTTATTATCTTTTCAAAATTAAAATGAAGTTTTACTAAGTTCTAAAGTTAACGATTCTTTATTAAGAAATCTTTTCTTATAAACTTGTCTAAAAGAATTATTCTATCACTTGACAAATATTAAGAATAAAACAAGTTTTTCAAATCAAGATAAAATCAACTCATTATTTTAGAAACCAACTTAGAAAAATAAACTTTTTCAAGCAAGTAAAGTTTAAAGGTAAACATATTTTATAAAGAAGGTAAATGATATAACAAGGAGAGGAAAACATACATTTAATACAATTCCCAATATTTGACCACATCAAAAACTTAAATAATATTTTGAAAAGCTCATTCTTCAATCACTAGAAATAAAGTTAGTAGATAACTCAAAGAACCAAAATTTTTGAAAATGAATTTTTCTTTTGAAAAATGAGAAAATGATATTATATTAGGAAAACATTTACTCATAAAACTCAAATATATTTATATTTTCCTTCTAACAATTCAAAAATGAGAAATTCTCAAAAGATTTATTATTTAAAACCATCAAAGATAAATTGTTTACCAATAATGAGACAACACTATCAAAATCATGCATACATATGAGTAAATAATATATTCAAAGGATTTTTCAACGATATATATATATATGTTCATATATTTTGCTTAAGGATTTTTAAGTAAAGTAAAGTTTGAAAAAATCATATTTTGTGAACTATAAATTCGTAACTATTATGTACTGTAGTATTTTCCAACCCAAATGGCTTTTTATGACAAAAATAACCTTAGAAATGGATAGATCTTTTTGAGTAGGTAGAAAACGGTATATTATTTGCGCAATTCCGAGTTAAAATGACCAAGTTTGGCCATTTTAAGTTGGAATTACCTTTTATACGAATTTTAACGATCTTATGACATAGTATTTGATAAGTACCATAGAATCAATAAGAAATACTCATTATGAGTATTCTTCTTGATTAGGTGATCTCGAGGAGGAGTATTCATATCCGGAGGATTATTTTGATTAGTGGATTTATCGATTGACTCATCCATAAGAAAGATAGATCCTCATGGCCAAGTGAGTTTATTTCCTACCTTTTACATACTTGGTTGTGCTTGTAACTAGAGGCACTAGAAGTAGGAAAAAATGAAAATGAACTATGTATGATAATATTGATTGAAAGAATGTTAAGCATACCGAGGCATGAATTGTAATTAATTAACTTATGTTTTACTATTTTTTGTTGGAGTGTGTGCAAAATTCTGTGATCACCTTTAAATTACCTTAAACATATACTACAAATTATATTAATTGATTCATGCATACCACGTGGTTAGTTTCATTGCATGAGCTGCTATTCTCGATGGGATAAGAGTTTAGTAGTTGGGTGTGCAGTAGCTAGAAATCTGCAAGATGGGCGATTAGGAGCCTGAAAGAACTATTTTGAGATGGGCGAGTAGGCGCCTGAAATAAACTACATGAGTTATGTCACGCCCCAATAGTACCCTAGTAGTAATATATATATTATGATATAGCCTGATAATCCAGACGATATCAAATACACATATTCATACTAGAACTACTTTGGAAAGTGACGTACATTTAATAAAACAGGATCTTTTTGGTTGCGTGATAAGAAACGATGAAAGTAAATAAAATCACAATACCATAATTAAATGCTACAGTCTGAATAATAACTATTACAATCCATAAAACTATCTAAGTTCTCAGATAATAAAATTGATGCACTAACATCAATTAATACATATAAATAAAGAAACTATTTTCCCTGTTTCCAAAACTCTTCAAGCTTTAGAATCATACCGGCTCTAAGCTCCTAGAAGCCACCAACCAAGGCTTAAGTGTCATCCTGTAAGGACTGTAGGAGTGTGAGCATAACCACGGGCTCAGTGAATAACCAGACTTATCACAACAAGCAAGTTATTATCAATCATATGTAATGCATCAATCAAGCACATGAACAATTACAAGCTTGGACAAACCGGAATCCAAACAGGATGGAGATTTACGCCCTCTCATCGGGGTTGAAGGAACCGATCTCTGAATCACCTACCCAGGAGAAACTAAGCACACAGGAAATCCACAATCTTCACAATTATTATCTCTTTATGTTAATGATGTTTTAAACACCCATTTCCTGTTTTGCGCCTTAGAAACTCCACTAAGTGTTAGACATTTCACAGCGATACCATGGGCGGCGTCCTTCGTTACCAGTTAGTTCCCATGGAACCGACAGAACAAAGGTAAACTTGCGTAGAACTAATAGCCTCTGCCTAGAAAAACCAAGTATTACCAGAGAACCGAAATTCTAACACGTAGTAGGTATTCGTAAAAATATAATGCAATATATGCAAATCATGCTATGCATGCACCAATTTACTTACGAGTTCGATAATTTTTAGTCAGATTATAAGTGAGCAACTTCATTCAAACACTCAACATGCTTTACATACAGTAATTTCACAAGCCATTCATTATCACTTTTGATTAGTAGTATTTATCAAACATGTAATTTCAAACAACAAGCAAGTCCCATAATCCCATACACACGAGAGTTCATTATTATCTTTGTATTTTAATGCAACTAAACTACAATCACAAACAATGTAACAAGTCTAAGTTACTCACCTGCTCATACTGATCAGTCGTAGTAATCAACCGGGAAATCCTCAACAGTATCGAGATTTCCTATTAAGATAAAGTATTTGTCAATAATATTTATAAATAGAACGTTAAATTCCTATAAGTGGCTAAGTGTCCTAGATCGATATTTGGTATTATTCCTATGGTTTATAGCGATTTCTTAAAGTAAATAAATTTTTATTTGTTTAATTCTTCCAAGTTTCTTTTGAGTATATATATATTATGAAGGTTTTTATTTAACTTCCATTTACATCTTAAATTTCGTTATAATTGTAGAAGTCTTGGCATGTACAATTTCTATAAATTGTTCATAACACTTTTCTTGTACTAAAGGACTTCTAATCATGCTTGTAAAGTTTGTTTTATCAAGCTTTAGGTTCATATAAGGTCTTAGAAGCTTTAAACATGCATTTAAACTAAATTGGATGAAGTTTGAGTCTTGTTTTGTTCACTTCATCCTCAAATCCGAATTTACTATTACCACAATTATAAGACTTCTAAGTTGTTGTTTTTCTCTTCCAACAATACCTAAGCATTCCTAACATATCAAACATCCATCCACTTGAATTCATCCATATTTGCAACTTATATCCACCACAAAACTTTCTTCAAATGCTCAAAATCCATCCTAAGGTCTATTCATAAATTTAATAAGGATAGGTTGTAGTTGAAGCTTACCTTGGAATGGAATGGAAGGAGAGTGTTCAACTTCCTCTTAAAGCAAGAATTTAACCTAAATCAAGGATTAGATGATGAGTTTCTAACTAAACACATTAACTAAAATACAAGTTCACTAATGTAGTCAAATTTTCTCACCTTGACAAGCTAAACTCCTCCTCTTGAACCCTAGGATGACTTAGGATTTTTGATTCGGTTGTGGTGGTTATTGATGAGCTTAGTGTGTGTATATAAGGTATGGAAGTAGGCTAGGGTTTATGGTTGTTCACACAAAGTTTTTAAGCTCCTATGTTGAAGGTGGAAATGGAAAAAGGAAGTGAAAAAGTGCTGGACGCACTTGGGTTTGCAGCTGGAATTTGAGAGTGTTTTTGTGGGGTTTATGAGCTCAAAGGGTGTCTAACTTAGGCTTATATACTTATACTAGGATTAGACTAAGTTTTAGAGGCTTTGGAGTTGGTTTTGGACTTGAAAAGTGCTTGTAAATGCAGCTGGAATTTTCTACACGAATTTGCAAAGTTTGATGCAAAATTTGACTTGGTTTTGACAGATTTTTGGTGGCTATTTGAGGGCTTTAATTATCTTTGTTTGGTAGCTAATTAATGCTATTTATGTGTGTAAAAATAAGAGATCAACTAGTGTAAAAATCGGGTCAAAATTTGTTGAATTTTGAAGTGTGAAAACTGAAACTTCTGGAACAATTTTCATCTTGATTTTTGGACGAATTTGGGATCTGATTTTCTTATTAATTTTTGGTGTATGAAGTGTCCATTTGAAGGCTCCTTATTGGTGTTTAATTGGTCAAAATTTCAGCTCATTTAATCCTAGGAATGTTGCAAAAATCGGAGTTGGATTTGGAGATATGTGCTGCTGTAATTGTTGAAATTTTCCTCTGCTGCAGCTGTCAAGATCCGAATTTGGCTTGGATATTTGGAGTGGTTATGGTTGTTTTTATGTGCTAAAATTCTCCTCATTTAATGTTATTTATATGTGGAGTGTTTTGGTTGGCTTTTGGGTCAATTTCGTTTGAATTTAGAGGCTCAATTTTCGGATCAAACTTGGTCAGCAAAAATTAGGTCTCTGCAGCAGGGGATGTTCTTGCTGCTGTATCACGATTTTCCATCCGATTTTGGAGCTGTAATCCTCTCCCAATTGGTTTGTAATTCTTGTACATTAATTGTGGGATATAGGTGTAGATTTTGGATTGGTTTGGGTGTCCTTTTCGGGTTGAAATTCGTTGGAAAAATCGGATCAAAGTTGGATGAAAAATCAGCTGGTTGCAGAGCTCTGTTTCGCTCAAATGTGCTCTGTTTTCCAGTTGGCCATGCTGTGCGTGTGTTGGCCTGTTGCTGCTGCTGGTTGCTGAAGCTGCTGCTGTGCGTGTTGCTGAAGCTGCTGCTGTCCACTGCTGTTTGGTTGCTGCTGCTGCTTGTTGCTGAAGCTGCTGCTGTCCACTGCTGTTCGGTTGCTTGTTGCTGAAGCTGCTGCTGTCCACTGCTGTTCGGTTGCTGCTGTTCACGCGCGTGGAGCTCCTTCCTTCTGCTGCTGCTGCTGCATATGAATGCAGCAATTCTCTGCTGCCCGATCCACGCCCAATCCTTCATGCGGCATTTGAAATCCAATTTTCTCCTTTTTTTTATATATTTTCATATTTAATAGTTGCAGAAAAAAAAATATTTTTACTAAAAATATATATATATAAATTATTCGCGTATATTTATACTCGTTATATTTACGTTTTATCAAGATAATATTATCTAAATTACTACAATACTTTAAATTATTTGTATTTTCAAATTTTTAGTTAAAACTTCACACGATTAATTATTTTTAATATTTTTAACTTACGTGATTAAATTTTCAAACTCGATGAATTAAATTAGGAACCAAGTCCTAATAAAACTAGAATTTCCTAACCATTATAACAGCGAGTTCGAAATTTTCTTTTTAATTCTAAGTTGATATTTATTGTTCAGTATTAGCGTTTGTTTGTATTTATGATCTATTGTTTTATACTGAACAGCTCTATAAATAAACTGTATCTTATCGGTTTTAAAATTTTAAATCTATTCTAGTTATATCTTGAATTATCGGTTCAAGACACGAAATCTCGTTTTTGGTTTCTATTAAAGTCGAGAAAATTTTTATTCAAGTTTTTCCAACTAGGAATGAGTTTATCACAACTCATAGGTCTATTCTAGGACTTCTATCGGTTTCTAAATTCACTATCTAATTTATGTTTTCTATTTTACTACTGTGTACTATTGTGAAAATTCTCGGGGTTTACATCCTCCCCCCTTAAAATAAGCTTTGTCCTCAAAGCTTGATACGTACCTAATGATTCAAATAGATTAGGATAATTCTTCTGAACTTCATCTTCTAACTCCCAAGTCATTTCTTCCGTTCGAGGATCCCATAAAACTTTGACATATCTGATTTCCTTGTTTCTAAGAGTCTGTACTTTACTATCCATTATTCGAACAGGTTGTTTCTCATATGTCAAGTTCTCCTTCAACGGAATTGGTTCCAACTCAACCACTTTATCTGGATTGGAGACATATTTCCTCAGAACTGATACATGAAACACGTTATGTATACCAGACAAATTCGGAGGTAAAGCCAGTCGATAGGCTAAATCTCCTACCCTATCCAGAATTTCAAATGGTCCAATATATCGAGGACTTAATTTTCCTTGAGTTTGTCCACGATGAAGACTCTTGATCGGGTTCACTTTAAGGTATACATGATCTCCTTCTTTGAATTCCAATTCCCGTCTCTTCATATCTGCCCAACTCTTTTGTCGATCTTGGGCTTCTTTCATCTTTTGTTTTATCACTGCCACCTTATCTATTGTTTCTTGTACCATTTCAGGTCCAACCGCTATTCTCTCTAAATTGTCCCAAAATAATGGTGATCTACACTTGCGACCATACAGTGCTTCATATGGCGGCATTCCGATACTAGAATGGTAACTGTTATTATACGCGAATTCCACCAAAGGTAAGTGTTGATCCCAATTTCCTTTAAATTCCAATATACAAGACCTTAGCATGTCTTCTAAAGTCTGTATAGTTCTTTCCGTTTGTCCATCAGTTTGGGGATGATAAGCGGTACTGAACTTTAACTGCGTCCCTAACGCTTTCTGCAACCCATTCCAAAATCTTGAAACAAAGCGTGGATCTCTATCCGATACTATGCTAGCTGGTATTCCATGTAATCGAACAATCTCTTTAAGATATATCCGTGCTAGCTTTTCCAGTGGATACGTCATATTGATGGGTATAAAATGTGCTGATTTAGTAAGTCTATCCACGATAACCCATACAGCGTCATGTCCACTACTCGTCTTGGGTAATGAACATACAAAGTCCATAGAGATCTGATCCCATTTCCATTCAGGAATTGGTAATGGCTTCAACAATCCTCCCGGCTTTTGGTGTTCAGCTTTAACCCGTTGCATATCTCACATCTAGCCACAAATTCCGCTACATCCTTTTTCATCCCGTTCCACCAATATGCACTTTTCAATTCTTGATACGTTTTCGTTTCTCCAGGATGAACAGTATATCCGGAATTATGTGCTTCTTGCATCAACTTCTGCTTTAACTCTGATTTATGGGGAACACACAGTCTGTTGCCCATTCTAAGGATTCCTTCATCATCAACTCGGAAATCCTTATATTTATCTTGTGATATCTCTTGGATAATCCTTTGAAATTCCATCTTCCTTTTGAGCTTCTTTGATCTGTTGAAGTAAGTGGGTTCCAAAATCAGATTTCCAAGTTCAGCTTAAACCTTGCATTGTGAATCCTAAACTCATCTTTCAAATTCTGATGAGTTCTTTTTGCTCAGTCAGCATTGAGGCTACTTCACCATAGTTTTTCCGACTCAAAGCATCAGCACGGCGTTCATTTTTCCTGGGTGATAATTGATACCCAAATCATAATCCTTTATTAGCTCCAACCATCGTCGTTGCCTCATGTTCAATTCTTTTTGTGTGAATATATACTTCAAACTTTTATGATCAGTATAAATTTCACACCTTTGACCATATAAATAGTGTCTCCAAATTTTGAGTGCAAAAACAATGGCAGCTAGTTCCAATCATGAGTAGGGTAGTTCATCTCATGGGGTTTCAACTGCCTGGAGCATATGCTATTACTTTTCCATTCTGCATTAATACACATCCCAAACCATTTTTGGACGCATCACTATATATAACATATGGGTCATGATCATTGGGTAAGACCAATATTGGTGCTGACACTAATCTCTTCTTCAATTCTTGGAAACTTTGCTCCCGCTTTTCATTCCACTCAAATTTTTCATTTTTCTTTGTCAATTGCGTCAACGGTTTTGCAATTGTTGAGAAATCCCGTACAAATTTCCGATAGTATCCAGCTAAACCCAAGAAACTTCTGATTTCAGTAACTGTCTCAGGTCTTTTCCATTCCACGATGGCTTTGACCTTTGCAGGATCTACTGAAATTCCTTCTCCAGACACGATGTGTCCAAGAAAAGATATGCTCTCAAGCCAAAATTCACACTTTGACAATTTAGCATATAATTTATTATCCCTCAAAATCTGCAATACATTCCTCAAATGCTCCTCATGCTGCTCCTCTGATGGTGAATATACCAATATATCATATAAACACAATCACACAAATATCCAACAGTGGTCGAAAATCCGATTCATCAAATCCATAAATACCGCAGGTGCATTAGTCAGTCCGAATGGCATAACCAAAAATTCATAGTGGCCATACCGTGTTCGAAATGCAGTCTTAGGTATATCTTCTGTCTTGATTCGAATTTGTGATATCCAGATTTGAGATCAATACGGGAAAATATTTTTGCTCCACGTAGTTGATCAAACAAATCATTCTTGGTAATGGATACTTGTTTTTGATGGTTACCTTGTTCAATTCCCTATAATCAATACAGAGTCTCAATGAACCATCTTCTTTTTAACAAACAGCACCGGGGCTCCCCATGGAGATACACTGGGTCTGATGAATCCTTTATCCATCAATTCCTGCAATTGCACTTTTAATTCCTTCAATTCTACAGGTGCCATTCGATACGGAGCTTTCGATACTGGTTCTGTTCCAGGCATCAAATCAATGGAAAATTCCACTTCTCTTTGTGGAGGTAAACCAGGTAATTCCTCTGGGAATACATCTGGATATTCGCACACAGTTCTTATAGTATGAATATCAAGTTTCTCTGGTTCTCCATTAACAGCTCCTAAAATAATTTCACCCAACTTCTCGGTGCCATCATCATCAACTTCAATGGTTGTTAATTTGACTCCTTTGTCTCGAAGTGTTTCTCCTTGGTACTCCTTTCTTTCTCCTTGACAATTCATAAAGGATACCATCTTGAGACGACAATCGATCTTAGCTTTTGTGGCAGCTAACCAAGTCATTCCCAAAATAACTTCATATTTATGCAGATCCACTACAATTAGATCAACAATTGATCCTTGATTCCCAATCTGTATTGGGCATTCTTTCACTATCTCCTGAGTCATAACCATTCCTCCGGTAGGTGTACTGATCCCTAACCTTTTATTCATAGCTTCACATGTTAGACCTAACTGTCTGGCTAATACAGTGTCTATAAATGAATGTGTCGCGCCGGTGTCAAATAGAGCGTACACCGAATGGTCTTTCACTTGTATTGTGCCTATTTATCAATTATACGTTACATGTTATTTAAGACTTATGAAAGCATTAATTGTGCATCTAAAGTGTTTGTGTCTCATACTATTGCTTTAAACATAATAACATACCTGCAATGAGTCCAGTATCATCTAAATCAGCTTCCTCCCAAATGTTTTCAGTATCATCCTCCTCTATCTCCTCTTCATCAACTGGAGTTCCGTGCATAGCATAGATTCTGGCTGCTCCAGTATTTTTGTTAGTACTGGCATTGCCTTCTTTTTCTGGCTCCAACAACTCCTTTAGATTGTGATGATCCTGCTCCAGTCCTTTGAGGCAGTAAGTTGCTATATGACCTATTTCTTACAGATAAAGCAGGTCGCACTTGCCTTTTTGGACATTTGGCACAGATGTCCACTTTCACCACAATAAAAGCATTATGTTGCAGATGTGGGCAGTCTCTTGGATAATGAGCGCCCTTGCATTTCCAACAGGTAACATTACTTTGTTTTCCACTTTTGGCATTTTGAATTGGCTTAAAGAATCCCTTTCTTAGGAACAGTACTCGCTCCCACATTATCATGAATCTTTTTCCAAACGTTTGCCCCCGTTTCTTATATCTTTCACTTCATATTTTCTAGCGCGTTCTATCACTCGCGCCTTCTCTACCATAGCAGCAAAATCAATAATCTCAAATTCAGTAAGCCTCCTCTGGAAATGGGGCTCTAATCCAGCCATAAAAGTTTGCCTTTTTAATTCATCACTGTCTTTGTATGCATCAGGGGCAAATTGCAGTAGCCGATTGAATTCATGTTCATATTCATCAATTGTCTTACTCCCTTGAGTCAAATTCATTAGATCTGTACTATACTTCGCTTTCAAGCTGCCCGGGAAATATTCTTTCAGAAATTCCCGTTTGAAGACTTCCCACGTTATGGGATGTGGTAATCCTCTCTGCTTTGAATCCCACCATATTCTTGCCCTTAACCGCAGCAAGTAGGTTCCGTATGGTACCTTAAGTGCTTCAGGTATCTGAAACACGTCAAATGATCGCTCAATTTGCGACAACCAGTCTTTGCTTCTTCCGGTTTTCCCGGCATTCCCTCAAAGTACCTGTTACATTTTATAAACTCAGGTAACAAATTCCTTTGTGGTCTCCAAGGTGGTGGAGGTGGTAATTCATGATCATGTCGAGGTGGTCCTTGCACTTCAGCTGCAGATTCAACACGTCTTTCTTGATTTCTCGGTTCTTCCACAGGTGGTTGAACCGATGCAACACGTTCCTCATTTCTCCTAGTAGAAGCTCGAGGCATAGGTGGTGCCTCAGGAGGTGGTGCTACAGGTGGTATTGCCCAGCTTGCAAAGCTTGCAAAATTAAGGTGTTTTGTTGTTGGATTGCTTGCAAAATAGTCTCCAAGCGATTAGGTTGTAGTGCCGGTTCCTCATTAGGTGGATTTGTTGGTACTCTTGCAGTTCTTCTCCTTCCACCTCTCATTCTCGGCGCTCTACTATAAATTGCATATTAAATAAGGTAAGTATCGTTTATTGTAACCATTTCTCATTCAAGTTATTTTTGCTTCTTACTGCATTTTTCATGGAGTATCTCATGCATGTGTAAATCTTTCATAATTTAAAAATACACATGATACTTTCCTAACATGAGCATACTTTCTTTACTACTTCACTTACATTTCATACACACATGATAACATATATATATGTACACCAAAACATAAACATACTTGTATTCCACATTAGTGCCATATATACAACATCAAAAATTGCACTAACTATCATCACTAATACTAAGTACATCACATCATAATAGAGTTCCTAGAGTTAGTGCTTTATATACAACATCAAAATTTGCACTAACTATCTATCTACTAGATCATCAAAAGAACATCACCATAAGTCATACATATTTAGTCTATTTACAATACATAAAACAACATTCTTTCACTAAAACTCTCTAGGGGGTGGGGTAAAGTGGTCTCTTGCCCTTATCTCGGGCATCCAACTGTGGGTACTCCTCCGATCACTGGAGTCGCTGCTACTCAACTCGTGGATCTCAACATGCTGTCCAGGTGGAGCTAAACTAAGCTCAGATCCATCAAGCTGTACTCCCTGTGTCTTTGGAGCTTGTTTACCCTCATGCACTAACACTGTATCCTCACCACATATCCATCCTCCATGTGGCGTTCCCTTCCATGTACTATATTGCAAAAGTACTGTGTGAAATCCAAGAATTCTAATCCTTGTGGAATTGATGCAGTACTCCCTGTCCTGGTCTTCTTTGTCCTGTCAGTATTTTCTTCCAATCAATACTGGCTACTCCTCTTTTGGTTGATCTCCTTTCCTGTCCACTAACTGGTAATACAGTATCCTGAGGAATATTAGGAGAAAAAGTATCACAAAAACCACAAGGACTCTGAGCGTCAGGCTCAACTGTGGGTATAATAGCAGGTCGACTCTGTAATACTTCCTTAGGAAACCTGCAATTACTGAGATGGTACATCATCCATTCATCAGTATATGGATCAGTACTACGTACACCCATATGATCATCCCTAAAATCATGAGCATATATCCAACCTTTGCCAATATACTCCCATATCCTGAAATCTGGAAGAGTCGGCCTCATGGAATTTATTGATACTACAAATGCTATATTATCTATTTCTACTGCTCCACCATTCCTACCAACAAACCTTTCAAACCTATAAATTAATTCAATAGCAGAACCTGGATTCGGGTGTGCTTTCTCCATCAGGAATAACCAATCTCTAAAGAGTGGCCTCAATCCATGTCTCCATTTGCTTAAAATCTGATCCAAGGTTTGAGGATTGCCTGCCAATGCTAGATCTTCCACCAAGATCCTCAACCTTCGCCTGTAATCAGTTAAAGTCTCTAAAGGTTGCATACTGAAAACCAACCACTTCACATAACAGGTTGCCGGATTAACCTGCACCACAAATAAAATTTGCATGACTAATAATCATACAGATTTTATTTTAGGTTCTTAATTCTACCCAAATCTACCCTACTAATCTTAAATAAATTCTATTACTACTACTATGTATACTAATTATGATTTTGTTTAATTTCATCTTTTTCTTATACTTGCAACCACAGCTCTGATACCAACTAAATCTGTCACGCCCCAATAGTACCCTAGTAGTAATATATATATTATGATATAGCCTGATAATCCAGACGATATCAAATACACATATTCATACTAGAACTACTTTGGAAAGTGACGTACATTTAATAAAACAGGATCTTTTTGGTTGCGTGATAAGAAACGATGAAAGTAAATAAAATCACAATACCATAATTAAATGCTACAGTCTGAATAATAACTATTACAATAAAACTATCTAAGTTCTCAGATAATAAAATTGATGCACTAACATCAATTAATACATATAAATAAAGAAACTATTTTCCCTGTTTCCAAAACTCTTCAAGCTTTAGAATCATACCGGCTCTAAGCTCCTAGAAGCCACCAACCAAGGCTTAAGTGTCATCCTGTAAGGACTGTAGGAGTGTGAGCATAACCACGGGCTCAGTGAATAACCAGACTTATCACAACAAGCAAGTTATTATCAATCATATGTAATGCATCAATCAACACATGAACAATTACAAGCTTGGACAAACCGGAATCCAAACAGGATGGAGATTTACGCCCTCTCATCGGGGTTGAAGGAACCAATCCCTGAATACCTACCCAGGAGAAACTAAGCACACAGGAAATCCACAATCTTCACAATTATTATCTCTTTATGTTAATGATGTTTTAAACACCCATTTCCTGTTTTGCGCCTTAGAAACTCCACTAAGTTAGACATTTCACAGCGATACCATGGGCGGCGTCCTTCGTTACCAGTTAGTTCCCATGGAACCGACAGAACAAAGGTAAACTTGCGTAGAACTAATAGCCTCTGCCTAGAAAAACCAAGTATTACCAGAGAACCGAAATTCTAACACGTAGTAGGCATTCGTAAAAATATAATGCATATATGCAAATCATGCTATGCATGCACCAATTTACTTACGAGTTCGATAATTTTTAGTCAGATTATAAGTGATCAACTTCATTCAAACACTCAACATGCTTTACATACAGTAATTTCACAAGCCATTCATTATCACTTTTGATTAGTAGTATTTATCAAACAAGTAATTTCAAACAACAAGCAAGTCCCATAATCCCATACACACGAGAGTTCATTATTATCTTTGTATTTTAATGCAACTAAACTACAATCACAAACAATGTAACAAGTCTAAGTTACTCACCTGCTCATACTGATCAGTCGTAGTAATCAACCGGGAAATCCTCAACAGTATCGATTTCCTATTAAGATAAAGTATTTGTCAATAATATTTATAAATAGAATTAAATTCCTATAAGTGGCTAAGTGTCCTAGATCGTATTTGGTATTATTCCTATGGTTTATAGCGATTTCTTAAAGTAAATAAATTTTTATTTGTTTAATTCTTCCAAGTTTCTTTTGAGTATATATATATTATGAAGGATTTTATTTAACTTCCATTTACATCTTAAATTTCGTTATAATTGTAGAAGTCTTGGCATGTACAATTTCTATAAATTGTTCATAACACTTTTCTTGTACTAAAGGACTTCTAATCATGCTTGTAAAGTTTGTTTTATCAAGCTTTAGTTCATATAAGGTCTTAGAAGCTTTAAACATGCATTTAAACTAAATTGGATGAAGTTTGAGTCTTGTTTTGTTCACTTCATCCTCAAATCCGAATTTACTATTACCACAATTATAAGACTTCTAAGTTGTTGTTTTTCTCTTCCAACAATACCTAAGCATTCCTAACATATCAAACATCCATCCACTTGAATTCATCATAGATTTGCAACTTATATCCACCACAAAACTTTCTTCAAATGCTCAAAATCCATCCTAAGGTCTATTCATAAATTTAATAAGGATAGGTTGTAGTGGAAGCTTACCTTGGAATGGAATGGAAGGAGAGTGTTCAACTTCCTCTTAAAGCAAGAATTTAACCTAAATCAAAGATTAGATGATGAGTTTCTAACTAAACACATTAACTAAAATACAAGTTCACTAATGTAGTCAAATTTTCTCACCTTGACAAGCTAAACTCCTCTTGAACCTAGGATGACTTAGGATTTTTGATTCGGTTTTGGTGGTTATTGATGAGCTTAGTGTGTGTATATAAGGTATGGAAGTAGGCTAGGGTTTATGGTTGTTGTTCACACAAAGTTTTTAAGCTCTATGTTGAAGGTGGAAATGGAAAAAGGAAGTGAAAAAGTGCTGGACGCACTTGGGTTTGCAGCTGGAATTTGAGAGTGTTTTTGTGGGGTTTATGAGCTCAAAGTGTCTAACTTAGGCTTATATACTTATACTAGGATTAGACTAAGTTTTAGAGGCTTTGGATTGGTTTTGGACTTGAAAAGTGCTTGTAAATGCAGCTGGAATTTTCTACACGAATTTGCAAAGTTGGATGCAAAATTTGACTTGGTTTTGACAGATTTTTGGTGGCTATCTTTGAGGGCTTTAATTATCTTTGTTTGGTAGCTAATTAATGCTATTTATGTGTGTAAAAATAAGAGATCAACTAGTGTAAAAATCGGGTCAAAATTTGTTGAATTTGAAGTGTGAAAACTGAAATTTCTGGAACAATTTTCATCTTGATTTTTGGACGAATTTGGATCTGATTTTCTTATTAATTTTTGGTGTATGAAGTGTCCATTTGAAGGCTCCTTATTGGTGTTTAATTGGTCAAAATTTCAGCTCATTTAATCCTAGGAATGTTGCAAAAATCGGAGTTGGATTTGGAGATATGTGCTGCTGTAATTGTTGAAATTTTCCTCTGCTGCAGCTGTCAAGATCCGAATTTGGCTTGGATATTTGGAGTGGTTATGGTTGTTTTTATGTGCTAAAATTCTCCTCATTTAATGTTATTTATATGTGGAGTGTTTTGGTTGGCTTTTGGGTCAATTTCGTTTGAATTTAGAGGCTCAATTTTCGGATCAAACTTGGTCAGCAAAAATTAGGTCTCTGCAGCAGGGGATGTTCTTGCTGCTGTATCACGATTTTCCATCCGATTTTGGAGCTGTAATCCTCTCCCAATTGGTTTGTAATTCTTGTACATTAATTGTGGGATATAGGTGTAGATTTTGGATTGGTTTGGGTGTCCTTTTCGGGTTGAAATTCGTTGGAAAATCGGATCAAAGTTGGATGAAAAATCAGCTGGTTGCAGTGCTCTGTTTCGCTCAAATGTGCTCTGTTTTCCAGTTGGCCATGCTGTGCGTGTGTTGGCCTGTTGCTGCTGCTGGTTCTGAAGCTTGCTGTGCGTGTTGCTGAAGCTGCTGCTGTCCACTGCTGTTTGGTTGCTGCTGCTGCTTGTTGCTGAAGCTGCTGCTGTCCACTGCTGTTCGGTTGCTGTGCTGTGTGTTGCTGAAGCTGCTGCTGTCCACTGCTGTTCGGTTGCTGCTGTTCACGCGCGTGGAGCTCCTTCCTTCTGCTGCTGCTGCTGCTGCATATGAATGCAGCAATTCTCTGCTGCCCGATCCACGCCCAATCCTTCATGCGGCATTTGAAATCCAATTTTCTCCTTTTTTTTATGTATTTCATATTTAATAGTTGCAGAAAAAAAAATATTTTTACTAAAAATATATATATATAAATTATTCGCGTATATTTATACTCGTTATATTTATGTTTTATCAAGATATTATCTAAATTATACAATACTTTAAATTATTTGTATTTTCAAATTTTTAGTTAAAACTTCACACGATTAATTATTTTTAATATTTTTAACTTACGTGATTAAATTTTCAAACTCGATGAATTAAATTAGGAACCAAGTCCTAATAAAACTAGAATTTCCTAACCATTATAACAGCGAGTTCGAAATTTTTCTTTTTATTCTATGTTGATATTTATTGTTCAGTATTAGCGTTTGTTTGTATTTATGATCTATTGTTTTATACTGAACAGCTCTATAAATAAACTGTATCTTATCGGTTTTAAAATTTTAAATCTATTCTAGTTATATCTTGAATTATCGGTTCAAGACAAGAAAATCTCGTTTTTGGTTTTATTAAAGTCGAGAAAATTTTTATTCAAGTTTTTCCAACTAGGAATGAGTTTATCACAACTCATAGGTCATTCTAGGACTTCTATCGGTTTCTAAATTCACTATCTAATTTATGTTTTCTATTTTACTACTGTGTACTATTGTGAAAATTCTCGGGTGTTACAGCTCCAAACTATTTTAAGCCTAAATCATATATCATATCTGTGACTAGAAAACTAGGAAAATCAATGCATGAATACAATTATGGAATCATATGTGTTCAGTTGTCCCATGAACGTGTAGATAGCCACTTTGTGATCCTTTAAACTTGAATAACCCATACTCTATGTTAGGAAAATATTACATTTAGTGTTAAATATCATAGAAAAACCAACTTGCACATCAAGCCATACATGAACTCTAGATTTAGCATTTATAGGGAATAGGTTTATCATGAATGTATCATGATCTAGTTTAGTTATAATTAGTAAAATAAGTTTATAATGTGATATAAAAGGAGAATCAACTAACTAAAACCCTAACACACCTATGGTAGTTTCGGTCCATCTATTCATTATAACCAAATTAGGTTCAATACATCAACCAGACCTAGATTACATTCTAAAAATATATTAGAAAAATGAGTAGGAGACTAGATTAAAAGGTGACCCTATAAATAATAGAAATTTTAACCTACAAATACAAATAAAGTTGACAAACGAAGTAATAATAAATGAAATTCACTATCAACACAGGCACTAAAGAATATAAACCTAGGATAGAAAAGCCACCCTAGATGTAAATATAAACATAAATTAGAATCAAGAGAAACACAGTGAAAATAAATAATAAGCAGTAAATGTCAACTATCTAGAGTTGACATACTAAAAAACTCATATAAACAATAAAAGCTGGAAAAAATTATTAAACAACATAAGACATAAGAATGCTCTATGTATTTATCGGCATTTATAGAGTAAGTAAAATCTACAATTACATAAATTAAGTTAACTTTCATATAGTACTTAAAACAGCTTTCCAACACATATATAAAACTATATGTAAAAATCTGAGTTAAAATGAGTACAATAAGCTTAATTAAAGATTATGCGATAAAAACTGACATTGACTATTTAGAACACTTTTCGTGAGAAGATTCCTTTTACTCGAACTTTGTAGTTATATTATAAAAATGAAAGATTTTATGAGCTTCAAAATGACTATTTATAAGTAAAATTTAATAATAAAAAGAAAACAGTTCTAGAAAGAACAAAAACCAATTATAGGAACCCGGGCACTCATTAGAAGTTATTTATAGTTACATATCTAATTCATGAATATTTTATTCATCTATTAGTGATCCCGATCAGTTTATGGAATTCATAGAAGACTATTACGATTAGTCGCTATGAGCAGGTGAGTAACTTAGACATATTACAATGTTGCGTGTAGTCTAATAGCATATGTAATGAAAAGATAATAATGAAGTGGTCGTGAATATATGTTGGATAATGTATGTTAGGTGGTGTAGGTTGTTTTGTCAAACTACCTAATGAAAGTGCTAATAGATTTGTCGATGAACTTGATACCTATAGCATGTTGAAATGTTTGAGTTATGCATGATCACCTTGAACTTGACTAAGAACTAATTGGTACCATAAATGATATGTTCATGCATTGCACAATTGCATAAGTTGCATAAAATAAATTTGACAGTCCATTACTGTTAGTGTTTCGATCCTCTAGTAATGCTTGATTTTCTAGATGGCATTTCTATACAAGGTTTAGCTTTGTTCCTTTGGTTCCATAGGAACTATTGCAAATGAAGGACACCGCATATGGTATTAATACAAAAGGACTAACACTTACTAGAGTTTCTAAGCATGAAACAGGAAATGAGTGTTAAAATATTAAGATAAAGAGATAATTAATGTGAGTGTTGTTGTCATTTCTGTACTAGTTTCTCTTGGGTAGGCCGGTCATTGTGTTTAGGTTCCTTCAACCCTGATGAGAGGGCATAAATCTCCATCATGTTTAATTCCAAGCTGTCTAAGCTTATATTTGAGCATATATTTGACCGTTCATTTTATATGATTGCTAATAAATTGCTCAATATGTGGTATGTTCTAGCTATTCACTGAACCAAGGTTTATGCTCACACCTCTAAAGCTTTTTTAGGGTCATTCTTCGCCCTAGGCTTGTCTCTTCCCGGAGTCTAGCATAGGTAAGTTTCCAAAGCTCAAAGGATTATGATTCAGGGATAGGATATCTATCTATTAGTAATATAGTAGAAGGTGTTCTAAGTATTTGAGACTCTACTTGATAGTTTATGGTATGTAATAATTTATAATTCAGACAATTGATGTAGTGGTTTTAATTGATATAATGTATCTTTTATATATATTTATTGTCTTATTAATGCATCCAAAAGATCTTACTTTGTTAAATCAAATCACGATTCAAAGTACATTTAGTTCTAGCATACATCTGTGATACTATATGATGTATCTTTATCCTTTTAAAATACAAATTAAGGCATTAGACAATATCATAATATGCATGCTACTACTAGGGGTACCCTTGGGCGTTACAACAACGTTTGAGGGTATTTTAATTTTAGTTCATAACATTTCAAGTGTTAAAAACATGTCACAACGTTTTGATTAGTAATTCATTTATGATCGTGTAATGGCTAGTTACTCACATCATGAACTGCATTATTAAAAATCCATTAAAGGCCACACTAGCATACACATGGAAAAAAATAATTATTTAAAATAATCCATTTAAATTATTCAAATTCGACCCATTGCATTTTAAGAAAAATAAGTCGGCCCGTTAGTATTATCAAAGCAAAACCACAATAAAAAAGAAAGAAATGTATCCCTAAAATTCCCAACCATCATTCAAATTACCCTAAATCAAAACCTAAAAAAACTAAAAGCAATCAAAGCTGCAAAATGAAACCCTAACTACAATTTACCCTAAAAACACTTAAATCCCAAATCTTCGTTCAAACCCCTTTATGTTGCTTGTTTATTGCAAACCATTAGAACCCTATATTCGACCTTCAAAGTGATTGGGGATTCTCTTTCGGGTATTTGTCACTTAATCTATGTCATGTTGTTTGTGTGATTGTCATGAAATTTTATCAATTAGTTCCTAAGTGTCCAAGAAAGAACGAAACTTTAGTAATGCTGTGGTTGTTTCTGTGAATGCCCCTTAGGTTACTCAACTTAAAATTACCTTGACACTAACCTTAAATTCATAGAGTGCTTTTTTGGTACAGAACTTGCAAGGTGAACAAAAGTGCCTTTTTGGTTAATTATTCAAAGTTATAACCCTAACTGTAACCATCAATAGAGTTGGGTTTCCTAATATTTTGATTAGTATTGTGTGTACTGTGGTGTTATGAAACTACTCACTATTCAACTTAAGGTTTATGCATTTTTTTTTTTTGGCTTTTTCTTTTCCTCTGTTATTTGGGTAAGTCCTTGTGCTTATTGGTCTGATGAAATTGTCAATGTAGTTGAAATTTTTATAGACTTCTATTGTTTCTATTTATAGAATAATCTTCTACATTGTTAATTAATGAATGTATTATCTATTGCATCATCAACTAATTGCTAGAGTAAACAAAATAAGTGATAGAAACCTTTTTCCTTTGATGGATAGCTAAAAAACAGAATAAACTATAATAGTTCATTGTTCGATGGTTAAGTTAATGTAATGAGTATTTTAATTATGATAGACTGAACTTATGATTTTCTAATTTGCACATGGTAATTTTTAGGAGATATGAACTCAACACTTCTTCCCTTCATTGTTTCAAGTCATGTCATGGTAGAAAATAGAGTTGTAATTGCAATCAATCATGAGGCTGCTTTGTCATTTGGGCTCAAATTCAAAGTATGTTGGTGGATTAGTGTCGATGGTGGCTATTAGGATTAATCATGTTACATTTGCCAACTTGATGAAAGACATCTAAAGGGGCCTTCATAGAGATGATGTTTGAAGGATTTTTTATAAACCTCCTCACAACATGGAAACTTATCTATTGGTTCACGATGTCTCAAGCTGTGCAAATTTCATATACACTTCCTACGAAGGAAAGTCAATGAGATATTCATCAAGCATAATACTTTTGTGAATGTTGAGATATTTCTTCCCCTTTAGTACTGTGCTAGGAAGAGCCTAATGTGACTATAGATCTAAATGTAAAGAATGATGGCTCGAATTCTATGTCTAAATTGGACTAAGAAACACATAAGTGAAGTGATGATGATTTGGCGGGAGAGGGGGGGAGGGGAGGGGAGGTTGTGTTACGCCCTAAGGGTATCTTAGTCGTAGCACACAAACCACACTTGTATACTATTACTAGTTCATCTTCAGAGAATGACATATTTTCAAACAATAGGATCTTGTAGTTGCTTTAATAAGAAATAACAAATACATGTAAGCCATAAATTAGTAAAATAATTGACATCACAAGTTTAGAGTAATAAATATTACAGACCAACACTCCTATTCTATAAGTCTCCAAAATACATAAACTTATATTTAAAATACTAACTAAATAACAACTAGGAATTTAAAAGTAAAAAACTTATCCCAAATATCCAAATTCTTCCACCTCTATCTAGTTTTACCGGAGCTAGCCATGCTCCTAAAAGTAACCAGCCATGGTCGTAGTGTCAACCTAAAAGGTCTTTAGGAGTGTGAGTAAAACCACAGGCTCAGTGAATAACAAAGCATATTACATCAAGCAAGTTTATTAGCAAATTATTCGTGAATTATTTAATATTTATTTTCATTTTGCTTGTCTTGATATTAAAATATTTTATTTTTGTCGATAGTTATAAAGTTTGTATTTAATAACTCAATATTTTATCATCATCATTATTATTTTTACATCGTTCTTTTAGTTGACTATCTTATGGTAACTAATAATTATTTTCTATCATTTATTTCATCGTGTTTCTCTTAATCTTACTTCATATATTATTTTTGTTATTTTTAAAAATCACATTATTCGTGAATTTAACTTATTTTGATTTTTCATTCTTATATACTAACCTATGTAAAATAATTATTGGGTAACTATCATAATCTGACCTTTCATTTAATGTAATAAAAGTGTTCTATAGGTGACTGTTACTAGAGTCTTACATTGGAGAATTATTAAGCCCATTAATCTTAAAATATTATTTATTTATTTATTAAGTCCGTTTTGTTCTCTCTTCTTCATATATATATATATATATATATATGTATGTATGTATGTATAAACTGTTACAAAACAGATTTCATTCCAGGAAAATGTTTGCACATATGTTGGCATCCAATGTCGCCAGCATTGAACTCCTAATACTGGTATTCGTGTAAATCTTTATGTATCATTTGTTCTAGTGTCCATTGGCTCAAGGCTACAGTGTTACAACGTACGCCACTAGTGTAGAAGATTTACCCACGGCATTCATTGATTTTACACAAAAAAAACTTTACATAGCTTCTATTTCCAATGCACACTGGCATGAAGACCGCCGGCTTATCCACGTATGCTACCAAGCTTTGAGCACATACATCGCTGGTGTACCAGTGTAGTCACTGTTCATCTTCTTTCTTTCTCGTTTTTTTTTTCCATTCAAACTCCATTTTTCTTACATCATACATGTATTATACTTATTTTTAAACTACTTCTAAGTGTTTTTCCATTCTACAACTAATGTTCGTGGTATATCTAAACCTATAACATCTTATATCTTCATACTATATGAATTTCTTAGACTCTGCATAATCATAATACATAAATAGAGTTTTAAGGTCGGATATTACCTTGTATGGGTTGATATTGAAGTGTTAAACCCTCCTCCAAAGCTTGATATGAACCTAGGTAATAGAAACATTGTTTAAGCTAATGTTTAATATGTAGACTAACTTAAAACGAATTTAACTTACCTTGGTTTGCTCTTTATCTGAGATTGTTTGATGTTTAATGGAAGCTTATTTTATGGAGATGAGTTTGGGTGTGTTTTAGGCGATGTTTTGGTGTGTTTTTGCTGTTGTTTTGAGCTGGTTGTTTCTATTTTAATGGCCTTGCTTTGTAGTTAATAAGGATGGCATTTATAAGCAAGGGTTCCTTCTTCTTCCAGAAAATTTGGCCGAAAAGTTCAAGTTGGTTCATGTCTTATTTGTTGCATTTATTATAGTGTTAAGTTTGGATATATTGATTGGTTTTTCAATTATTTTCTTTGACTTTATTTGCTCTTTTTGACCTCTTTTCTTCAAAATTTCGGCTTGCGAATATTGAGGATATTTTGGCCGCGCACCCACCTCCAATTTGCATCGAATTGTACCTTAATTAGTATAATATTATTTAGTTAATTATTTATCTTAGTTTAACATAATTTTTTAAGTTAAATAAGTATAAATATGTTGGTTATTCAGGAGTTTTGTCTCAAAAAATTTATTTTATGCTTCTACAAATTTTTAGATTATCTTTAAGTTTAAAGTTTACGCGATTAATTATTTTTAAGGTTTTATCTTACGCACAATTAGTATTTTCTAAGCTCAATAGGCTATTTTTGGTTTCAGTCTCTAATAGCTTTAGAATTCTCTAACTAGAACACTAGTGTGATCTAAATATTTATTTTGAGTCTAGATTGTTAGTTATGGATCTTTTTTTTGTTCCTATTATGTATTTATAATCCTAACGGTTCATCCTTAAATTATCGTTTTCTAACTATATGTTTTATCAGTTGTTTACTCTATAAGGAATTTGAAATCTTATCTAAATTATTATATATCTTAAGTTTTTCATACTTACTATGAAATCTTGTTTTTGGTACTATTACTATCTAGAGGACTTTGTTTTAGGGTTTGAGGATATATATAGGTTCTTTACTACTTGTGGTTTTAATCTAAGGTCCTTATTGCATCCTACATTGACCCTCTATTTTTCTATATTTGTATTTCTATTCATTTTTACTAGTATAAAAAATCTCGAGGTTTACCAGGGGGAGTGGCACAAGAGTTGTGCAGGTCCCACTAATGACCGACTAGCAAAAATAAGGATTGATGATGATGATGATGATATGATACACATTATGTTAAGTCTAATGATGATTTATAAGATGAAGGTGTATCTAACGAAGAAGCATATGAAGAAACAAAATAATCAACCCTCAACAGTTAATAGACATCATTTGATTCATTTCCCTCAGTTAACACATCTACTGTCTCCTATGTTCAGAAGGAATGGTCTTAGAAGATACACAGAAGTTCAAGAAAGTTGTGGCACATCACTCAATTTTAGATCAAAGAGATGTGTATTTCCAAAGAAATAATGCAAACCAAATCAGAGCCTTATGCAAAGATAGTAAATGTCCTTAGAAAATAACTGCCTCTACAAAACAAAGCATAGACTTGAAGGTATACAAACCAAACCATGTTTTCCATAGGTGTATAAGAACAAAGAGTAACTTCAAAGTGCTAGAAGATAGTTCAAGGAAATAACCATGTCAACTAAGGGATTGAACAAGCTAAGTTGGAGGACTTAATAAAGAATCAATTAGGATTAAATATTACTATATAAGCCTAAGAGAACTCAAGTGAGGATTTTAAAAAGAAACACAATTTAGATAAAGAATTTGTATATATATCTTAATTTTACAAGGTACACAAATATATACACATATGGCTCTAGCCATACATGGCAAAAGACACAAAAAAAGGAAACCTAATTAAGAGGAATAGAAACAACAAATTTGAAAAGAAAAAAAAATTAACCAAAATCTTAAACAATAAAGACCAGAATCTTACATACAGAAAAATTTTAAAAACTACCTTCCTAAAAAAGTTTAGGAACATATTTCCATACTCTCCCCTCAAGCTTGGCTATAATGTTAATGACCTTCAAGAAACTCATGAGTCTATTTTGAAAATCTTTTAGGAGATCAACTAGTTGATCAGATAGGCACATATTCAACTTTGACAATGTTTCTATCAAGTTTCTCTTTTTAAAATGTTGATCAACCTCCACATGTTTGGTCCTATCATGATGAACAGGGTTGTGAGCTATACTAATGTGATTTATTATCACAATAGAGCAACATAGGTTCTTTAAATCCGACCTTCAATTCATTCAGCACTCTTCTTATCCAAATAAGCTCATAACTCCATGAGCCATAGCTTTAAACTCAGCTTCCGTATTGCTCCTAGCAACCACTTATTGTTTTTTGCTATGCTAAGCCACTAGATTTCCCCATAGTAGCGTGCAATAATCAGATGTTGATTTGTGATCATCAATTGATTCAGCCCAATCAGCATCCATGAATGCTTTCACTTTCCAATTGTTGGTCTTTACGAAAAACAAGCCTTTCCCAAATGTCTGCTTCAAGTATCTCAAGATTCTATACATATCATTTTAGATGACCTTAACACGGTACGTGCATATATTGACTCACCAAGCTTATTGCAAAGGCAGTATTCGGCCTTGCATGTGAGAGATAGATGAGCTTTCCAACTATCTTTGATACTATCCTTTATCAACCGGCCTTCCTTCAAACTTTTTTCCTTTGTTCCCAAGTTCAGCTGGTGTTTTATTTAGCTTACATCCTAGCATGTCAATTTCTTCAATAAATCCAAAGTGTACTTTCTTTAAGAGATAGAAATCCCCTTCTTACTCCTTGCAACTTCCATTCCAAGAAAGTATCTCAGCACTCCAAGGTCTTTAACTTCAAATTCCTTTCCCATCATTTGCTTAACTCTTTCAATTTCCTCTTTATCATTCCCAATGACAATGATATCATCAACGTATACTATAATAATAGTAATTTTCTCTTTTTTAGCATGCTTAACAAATAATGTGTGATCAACTTGTCGCTGGATATAGCCAAATTTCTTGATGACTTAGAGAATCTACCGAACCAAGCCCATGGAGACTGTTTTAAACTGTAGAAGGACTTGTTGAGTTTGCAAGCAATTTGACTCCCTATATTTTCTTCAAATCTTGGAGGTTGACACATATTAACTTCCTCCTCAAGTTCACCATTTAGTAAAACATGTTTTATATCAATTTAATGTAGAGGCCAACCAGAGTTTGCAGCCAAAGATAAAAGAATTCGGACAGTATTGAGTTTGTCAACAGTACAACCTACCGTACTTTTTTGTGGCAATTCCACCAAGCTTCAAGTATCGTTTTGTCTAAGGGTATGCATTTCTTCAAGAACAACAGCTTTCCACTCAAGGACAGATAGTGCCTCTTCAATGACCTAGAATCATAACACTAGACACAACTCAAAGTGAAAGCATGGAATGAAGAGATAGATTAGTAGGATATGAATTTAGAACAGAGTGATGAGTGCAAGATCTAACACCCTTTTTGAATGATGTTGGTATATCTAGTCTATAAATAGGACTTCATTTACTCGACTTGTTTGGTGAATGAGACTCTACCATCGATTCATCCTCTTGACTGTGAATCAGATTCATGATTTCTTTATTTGTTTGATGCTCTTGTTGTTTAGGCATTGAAGATGTTGATTTTCCTCCTGTTTCCAATATTGTTATATGATCTAGTGAAGTTAGATAAACTACAGGAAGATTGATCTTAGTTGAGTCAGGAATAGAGACAGCTGCATCCATATTAACATCGAGTAGAGGCAGTTAAGTGTATCCCAAGAACAACAAGCTTTATCCCATTTCTCCCTCTGAAGTGAAGTTGGAGAAAAATATGAGACATTTTCAAAGAACGTGACATCACAAGAAACATATTTTTTTCTAGTTTGTGGCAATAACACCAATATCTTTTTTGGGTAAGAGAATAACTAATGAAAACAGTTTTGCTTGCTCGAAGGTCAAGTTTACTCCTTTTGTGGTCATGAATATGAACAAACATTATACAGCCAAAGTTTTTAATGGAAGTATATTGGACTTAGACACTTGCGGGTAGTTTTTGAGAGAACAGACAAAGGGGTTTCAAAATTGATGGGATGACTTAGCAAATGATTTATAATGTAGGTAGCAATTTGGATAGCATCCTTCCATTGGTACTTTGGGATATTCATTGTAAACATGAGAGCCCAAGCTACTTCCAACAAATGACAATTTTTCCTTTTCAATACTCCATTTTGTTGTCGAGTCCCAACACAAGAGCTTTGATGTCAAATCCCATTTTCTAACAAATAATCACCAAGAATGGAATTAAAATTTTTTTTTTTCCATGTCAGTTCTTAGAACACGAGTTTGGGTTTAAAATTGAGTGTTTTTACTCATCTTGTGAAAACTTTGAATATGTGACTGGTTTTGGATTTGTTATGTAGGAGATATACCCATGTAACCCGCATGTGATTGTCGATGAAAGTAAGAAACCATCTTTTGCCATGGCAAGTGGTGATCTTTAAAAGCCCCCATATGTCACTATAGATCAAGGAGAAGTGTGGAAGGTAGGTAAAGCTTGGGAGGAAAAAACATGCGAGTATGCTTAGCTAATTGACAAATTTCACACTAAAAAAAACAGAATTCTTATTATTAAATAGGGATGGACATAAATGCATTAAATGTGAAAAACTAGAATGGCCAAGTCTATGATGCCATAACATTATTTCTTTAGTATTAGAAACTGATGTAGAAGCAACTCCATACATAAAAATTGGTTGACTTATTGATTGAATATTATCAAAATAATAAAGGGCATCATGAATTCTAGCATTGCCAATCGTCTTCTCTGATGATAGGTCCTGAAATTGACAAGACAAAGGCAAGAAGTTCAACACAATGATTATATTTACTAATAAGATCGTATTGCATTAAGGCAAGGACATAAAAATAGGTTTGAGAATTAGATTTGGAGTTAATTTTATGTCACCAATTCCAGCAACCAGTGTCAAAGATCCATCAGCAATTTTAACAATGATATGTTAAACAAGGGATATAAGAGTGAAAAAGATTTAAAGTTGAGTAATGTTTGCCATGTTGAGTCACAGAACATGCCACATATTTGTTAGGCATGAGTGAACTAGTATTATCATCAAAAGGGATGTCAAGTTGTTTTTAGTCATAGAGACAATTAGTCTTTCGGCTCTAATACCATAAAAGAGACACAATTTAGATAAATAATTCTATATATATTATGTTAATTTTATAAGGTACATAAATATACACATATGACTCTAGCTATATATGGCAAAAGAAACAAAAAAAAAGGAAACTTAATTAAGAGGAAGAAAAAAGTAAATTTGAAAAGAAAAAAAATTAACCAAAATCTTAAATATAGAAAAAATTAAAAAACTATTTTCCCAAAAAAGTTGAGGAACATATTTCCATAGATTTTTAGTGCAATTGGAATGTGATTATGTTGAGGAGTACAAATGATTGTGGGATTATGTCAATCCATTGGAATGGGGCAATGCTATAGTGGTCCTCCAGGTTAGTGAAGCAATAACAAGGCGAAAATCAGTGTAGCAGAAGGAAAAAGATTTTCAAGCAACAAGTGGACTTTTGATGGATTGTTTTTTCGTGTAGAACATAGATGGGATGATGTTCTAGCATTTTCTGATTATTATGGCCCCATTTATTGTATAACTTATGTTATTAGTGTTGGGGCTATATTTTGTCTACGGCAAATGCAATGACCGACCACGTTCAAATCTATTTTTTGTTGATGGATCTAATAGACAAATCATATTCATTTATATGAAAGTTAAGGCATTTATATGTCCATTTCTTGGCTGAAATTTTGTGGTTGAATTGGTTGGTTGTAAATTTGTCTTGCAGCATGTGGAAAAGTTTCTTAGCTAAATTGGCAAAAGTAGTGGAGCATGTTACTCAAATAGGTATTATACATAATGTAAAATTAAAGTCAATTAGCTTTTAAAAATATCCCAAAATATCCCAAAGTTGTCTTTTCCTTCAAGTAATATCTTATACTTTCCTAAGATAAAGCAATTTCCAATATCACAGTTGTCAAAATTACATTAAGATGACATAGCAATGTCGCGAGTGGTGTAACTTGATGTCCTTAAGTTTTAAGAGTGACACTATACAAAAATGGTGGTCTTTGTCCTTGTGTAACTTCCTATTCTTTGATGCTGCAGAGTTACATGAGGGCGCCATGGGCATGTCTAAGCTTCTGCAATTTTATGTTCTTTTTTTTCTCTTCTATTATTGATTTACACAAGCAAGACATGATAGTGTCTTCTCTTGTGTATTTTTTTTATGTACGAATTTTATTTTCCTGAGAATGATACAAGTAGAGACCTGATAGTGTCATTCCCACATCTCGCCATTATGTACTTTTTCTCCTTCTAGCGCCAACTTTTGAATTTCAAATGACATAAGCATGTGACATGATGGTGTCTTTCTCAAGTATTTCATTGAATTCATCATTTTTCACCAAATTTACTTCCAATCTTCATGAAACTTGATCAAATCCTTCATTTTCTCGTGATTATCAAGTTAAAGACCTGAAATCAATTTATAAGAATTTTAAGTGCTATTTTTATAATATTTTCCATTAAAATGTCAAATAAAATCATATTTCAGCACTTAATAAATTAAGTTTATCAATTTGCAAACATTATAGTCACTAGAATGGGAATTGAATAAAAAATTTCTACTACAAATATAATACATGATTGACAAACACACTTTAATTAAAGCACATGCTTGTACTGATAGAGACCATTATGTGGATTTTGTTTGCAAGTATGGGATTCTTCAAGCTTCTTATGGTAAAGGTTGAGGCATTAAGAAAGCGTTATTGGATGAATACGACTTGGATTGCTATCTAATCTATCATATCAAATCACATTTTAGGATGCGAAGCTCAAATGCTAACCAACACAAAATGGTCCCCCATGCATGTACTTGGATGCACTTAATAGATGCATTATGAATCATTGGCAATAGACAAACCTCTTGACGGTAGGAGACTATATCTACATTTCAACTATGGACCCCTAATTTTCACAAACCATTCATATATTTCAAATTGCAACCAAGCAAACCATCTTTCTGATTCCTTAATATGAGCTTGTCATTGACAAGATGGCTCTTAAAATAAAGTATAATGATCCACATACACAGATCGTGTTTTTACAAACCATAAACATTAATAAATATTTACCATAGAAACGGTTGCTAAATTTAACATGGTATCATAGCTAAGTTCAATTAGTTTGTGCTTTGCAATTTTCAAGAGACACTTAGAACCTTTAAACATTGTTTAATAACGTAACAAATACATAAACTCCTCTAGTGAAATGGAGAAAGACTACAACCAATAAATCCTACACTTCTTTCCTTCAACAACACAAAAAAAGAATAATAAAAATTGCAAGCAACACCCATGACAAAACCAAGCAATGACCTAGTATCATCCTTTCTCTCTTGGACTTCAAATTTTTCTTAATGCAAGCCAGTTTTTCCTTTGTCGCATTTAACTCAAGTACTTATGTGCTTTGTGCTATGGCTACATCATTAATGCTTAGTTCGGCATATGAATTTGAGATAGACACATCACTCAAGCGATCATGGAGGTGCAAGATCACCTCTTCTCATGATCAGGCATTACTAGGTCTCACCACTTGAAGAAAGCACAACGCCCTTCGCCTCTAACGAAGACAGCTACAGAACTACCTCACCGGGTTTTGTCTTGTCCAACTAGTTTGCTCAATAAAGGACATACTACAAAAGTAGAGATCAACACAATTATGCTATCCATGGAGATTCCCATAGATGCTTGGACATTATCCAAACCGCATGACTCATCCTTGACCTTCTTCGAACATTTATGTCTTCCATTTTTCTAAATCTTCAACAATCAAAGAGAAGATGAAAGACAAAGGTTAGTTCTATTGTTTACAAAATTTACTAATGTATGCATGATGTTATCTTTGCAAAATTCTAATGTCTGTAGAATTTACAATGTTTGCCATAACTTGATCAAACAAGATGAATCTAATCAACACATGAAAAACACGAAATATGTGGGATTTGATTTAAACAACAAAACAACCACACATGTTCAATCAATAAATACCTAGTAAACTCATATAGCCAAAATCACACAAACATAAAAATTATTAATGGGTAACATAAAAAACCTTAATTTCAGTGACTTACACTAGTGGAGACAAATACCTTGTCTCCTTCATGCTAATGGATGGAAATACCCTAATTATTAATGAATAACGTAAAAACCCTAGTTATTTGGGGTTTTTTAGGGTTCTGATTGTCTTCATGGAGATCATTCAATTGGCTTGTGTTTTTTCCTTTAATCTAATAAAAATTACAATGAGTAGAATCCAAATGATTGAAATGAATTATTTTAAATTATTATTTTTATCTACATGTATAACTTTAATGGGTTTTTAATAATGGCATTTAATAGCATGAGTAATCGCCATACAGTGACATTAAATGAATCACTAATCCAAACATTGTGAACTCTTTTTAATCACTAAAAACGTTATGATCTAAAATAAACTTACCACAAACGTTGTGATCTCTAGTGTAATTTACCCAAAAAATAAATAAAGAAAAGAGGAAAAAAAAGAAATAATGCAAAAGTGTGCAAGCTACAAGAGACCCATCATAAGAAATAAGGACAAGATTGCAAACAAAGTAAACTAT